>JAMXBC010001030.1:0-10457 GCA_024138005.1 Lumnitzera racemosa
CTCACTTAAATTTTTGGATTTATTGCTAAAATAGGGTTTTAAAATCTAAAACTCTCGGGAATGGCCAGTTTCCTAAGGAAACGAAAGAATCTTTTCTTTTTCATACAATCTCCTCTTATCTTCTAGATAAAATAAAAATTAAATCGGTTTTTTTTTGTATCATTTCCCCATTTTTTCTTTTTTTCTATCTATTTTTTTATAAAATATTCTTATTTTTTATTTTTTTATCTTAATTTCCCTTTTTTTTTAAAAACGAAAAATACATTGATTTTAAAATGGATTTTTTTTTTCAATAAAAAATTCCTAAAAGAATAAGACTTTTTTTGTTTCGGGACGGGTTTTATTCAATTCCAAATACTTCATTGTTGTAACACTCCCTAATCCCTAAACAAACCTAAAAAGAGGAGGGGGGGGGGGTGGGTGGGTTGGGTTGGTGTGTAAATGGGAAGGAAAAATTGAATCGATATTGGCAATTTCTCATCCTCAAATCCGTCCTTCTCGGGATTAGTGTTCGAATGAATAAGAAATTGTAGAAGTGAAATATTGAGATAATTTCAATTTTAAAAAGCAACGAACAAGCCCCCGGCCTAAAAAAAATCCATATATATAGATATGTGGATTTTTTTTATAGGATTACACAAAAGGACTCGCAAATAAAAGCGCTAAGGATACAACTAATCCATAAATTGTTAACGCTTCCATAAAAGCCAAACTAAGCAATAAAATGCCTCGTATTTTTCCCTTTGCCTTGGGCTGTCTTACAATACCTTCTATAGCTTAGCCCGCAGCAATACCTTGACCAACTCCAGGTCCAATAGAAGCAAGCCCAATAGCTAACCCAGCAGCAATAACGGAAGCGATAAAAATCAATAGATTCATGATAAGTTCCTCAAACAAAAGTAAAAAATAAAAAAAATGGTTAATGATACAATCATTTAATGAATTATGAATTAACTATTCTATTAATAAAATTCTTCCGGACAAAATAACTAAAATCTCCAACTTAAAATAATGGAAGAATTTTATTGAATCATCCGAACTCCTTATTCTATGTCTATCAATCTTTTATAGATCTATTTTTTAGTTCTTATAGATGGGATTTTTACAAATCCGTACGACTTTTTTTCTTACATTTCTTTGTTTCGAATCATTAGTTGAATTTTTTATACTTTTTTTTTCTTGATTTCATCTTTTTATTCATTCAATTCATAGTACGTACTAGAAAGACCTCTATTGGAATCTCTTTTCTCAATTCATAGTAGTAGAGTAGATTAGATATATCTTAGTTATTAGATATATCTTTCGTTTTTGTTTCTATATAACTCATCAATATCTAATCTCACATATACGTGTCTTTCTTCCATAATGTAAACCAATTATTCGTATCTTAGATTCAATCGGATTCAAGAAGAATTTTGAAAATATTTGAGAGTTGAATTCTAGCCATTAGATTCCATATACCTAATTTTGAACTGTCCTTACTAACCAATTTTTTTATTTTTATATTATTCTATTTCATTTTTAATTCAATTATTTTTTCTTTTAATTCATTTTCTTTATTTATATTTATTTTTATTATAATTCTATTTATTTATTACATCTTATCTAATTTCTTTTTTATTCTATTTATTTCGTTTTTATATTTATTTCCTATTTTTATTATAATTCTATTTTGATTTATTTTTATATTCTATTTTCTCAATTATTGTATTCTAGTTTATTGTTTATTGGGTTGGATGTTATAGTTGTATAATATAATAATTTAAATCAATTAAATTATATCGAAATTTGATTTCAAATTTCATTTTGGACATTTTAGCAAAAAGATCTTTTTGATCTCTTTCCTTTTTTTTTTACAATTCCATAAATATTGGAGTCTTTTTTCCTAAAACTATATTTGTATATTTTGATGTTCTGTAAGTAGATTATCTTGAGTTATGCATACATTACCTTTGCTTGGGATAAGCTACAAAAACGACTATTTTGAAAACTAATCAATGATGACCCTCCATTGATTCTCCTATATAAGTGGCGGCTAATGTGCAAAAATAAGATCTTGAATACCACTTGTAAATAATATAAGGAACATAATAGGTATTAGAACCACTGAAGGTACTAAAAAAACAAGAACAACAACTACTAATTCATCTGCTAATATATTTTTGAAAAGTCGAAAACTAAGTGATAAGGGTTTTGTGAAATCTTCTAAGATATTAATAAGTAAAAGGATTGGAGTTAGTTGAATATATTTACTAAAATAACCTAATCCTTTTTTGCTAAGACCTGCATAAAATATGCTACTGATGTGAGAAAGCTGAAGCAACAGTAGTATTTATACATTCGTAGGTACGGTTAACTCGCCCTAAGGTAACTCTATGAGTTTCATGGTAAAAGAGCCCCTAACCAATTCGAAACAAAAATAAATAGGAACATAGTTCCAATAAAAGGAACCCACAGACCATGTTCTTCTCTATTGCTAACGTTGTGAATGAATTCTGGATATATTCGAAGAAATTTTGACCACCATTCGAATGGTTTGTGGATTACGAACAACTATACTAATAAAACCTAATAAGATAGCAATTATAACCCAAGAAGTAATAAGTACTTGGCCGTTGACTTAAAAACCTCCTATTTGCCAATAGAAATGTTGGCTTACTTCCACACCCGATATATTATATAAGCCTTTTAGCGTGCTGGAAGAACATGATAAAACGTTCATATTGCCCTTTAAGAGAAATAGAACTTTAAGGGAAATTATTTTGATTCTACCATCTCTTTTTCAACTTGCTTAGTTAAATTTTCAATTTTTAGTAAATAACTAGAACTAGTCAAAAAATATATCTTTAATTTTTATCTCCTTTATGAGATTCAAGAGCAGTAACCAATTCCATAAATTTATAGAGTTAAAAAAAAAAAAAAACTGGATTTACTTATTATTAATCAAAGATTTCCTATATAGCTAGAAACAACCCTCACAAATTGCGAATACTAATTTATTAAGAATAAATCAGATTGACGCTATAGCATCATCATTTGTTGGAATCGAAATATCAGCAAGATCTGGGTCACAATTTGTATCGATTAAACAAATTGTTGGAATTCCCAAAGTGATACATTCTCGAAGAGTAATATATTCTTCTTGCTGATCAACAATAATTACAATATTAGGTAACCCCATCATAAATTTAATCCTACCCAGATATGTTTGCAAGTGAGATAATTGTCTCTTTAGCATAGCTGCGTCTCTTTTCGGAAGATGATTGAGTCTCGCTGTCTTTTTTTTTCGTTCTCAAGTCCCTGAACTTATGAAGTCTCATTTCTGTAGTAGACCAATTCATTAACATACCACCAAGCCACTTTTTATTAACATAATGACACCGAACCTTTATTGCAGCCTGTACTACTAAATCAGCTACTTTATTTTTTGTACCAACAATTAAAGATTGTTTGCCCATACTTGCTGCTTCAAAAGCCAAATCACAAGCTTGTGATAAAAAATAAGTAGTTTTTAGTAAGATTTGTAATATGAATACCTTTACACTTTGCAAAAATATAAAGTGCCATTCTAGGATTCCATTTTTTAGTACCATGACCAAAATGAACGCTTGCTTACATCATTTCTTCCAAATTGATGTTCCAATATCTTCTTGTCATTTCTCCTCACATTTCCTTTTTTTTTCAAAAAGGAAAGTGACGAGTTGCCCTAAACTAAATAATTGTTCCGATGGAACCTTTTCTTCTACCGTCGAAGATTGACTATGTTGATACACAATCCAAACCGCTAAGCTCTACTTAGTCTTATCTTTATTTCCATTACCCCCATCAAATGACCATAGAGAATTTTTGTTAATATTAAATAAAAATATGAATCCACTTTTAGGAATCATTAAATCCTTTAAATAATTGTTCTTGTGTATCATGGAAATTCATTGAAATGCAAGAATCAAATAATTCTCTATAGTAGAAGAAAATATCTTTGATTTCCCCCTCGAAAATATTCTTCTTTTTAGTTTCCAAAGGAATGTTTTTATCTTGACTTGAACAGTACACTAATCCTTTAAATCCAGTACCAACAGGTATCGTCCCTCCTATAACAATGTTCTCTTTTAGGCTTTTCAACCATAGATACGGCCTCGAAGAGCGGCTTTGGCTAAAACTCGAGAAGTTTCTTGAAAAACTCGCTTCTGATATGAAACTTTGAGTATTCAAAGATGCTTTTGTTATTCCTAATAGGATGGCCTGATAATAGATCGATTCTTCCAAAGCGTGCCCCTTCGCTCTACTCATAACAATCCAATTAGTTCTCCAGGTAAAAAAACATTAGACATTCCATCCTTTAAAACCAATACTTTTGATGTTATTTGGCATACAATAATTTCTATGTACCTATTATGGATTTGGACCCATTAGGATCTATAAACCTTTTGGATCTTATTAACTAAGGAGATACAACTTTGCACTATAATTAGCTCAGCACTAATAAAAAAATCCCTAAGGAATTCTAAGAATTCTTCTTATATGCTTGTTCCAACCCTCAACTCGTTTTTTCTAGGTTCATCAATATTAAATCAATTGAACATACTTCTAACACTTTTCCACTTTTGGAAGTGTAAACCCTAAGAAATCAGAATTGAACCCTAATTCAAGTCCGAGTATCCTAAACTGTATAATAAGTCGATAAGGTTAATAATAATAAAAGATTATGAAATTTAATAAATCAAATATAACACCGATAACAAAACTCTAGGAATTGATTGAAACCCTAAATCACGTACCGAAACCCTAAAACTGATTTATGCACCATTAACCAAAATTGAACCGAATTTGCTCGAAACCCTAAAATTATAAATATAAGCTTATAAATTAGTTAAATTTTACTCAAATAGTGATATAATTATAGTTGATTACAATTTTCGACTAAATCACTTATTCACATGAAATTTTAATGAAATCGCTACAATAACCTTGTAAAAATTATAATTGTAATGAGTACCAATTAAATTGATAAATTTTCACACAAATTTCAAATTAATTTATGATAAGTATTGTTTTAATTTATATGTTTAGAAAAATTACATATAATTATTATTAATTTTTATTTTCTTCCTCTTTCTTTTTCTCTTTTCTTTCTTTTCTTCTTTTTCTTTGCTTGCCACGTCCTGGAACCGGAATGAAAAAGATATCAAATAGCAGCCCATGTGATGAAAATCAAAATGCCAAGTGTTGATTTTACAAACAAAGAAAAATTGGATAAGATTACCTTGTCTCATCCTCATTAATGTAAGAGATTAGGATAATATTTCACTTTATTTTCTTTATTTCGAAACTTGTTGATCATGTAGGAAAATAAAAGGAGAAGAAAAAATCTGGAAAAAAAAAATAAAAAGAAACGAAATCGAAAGAAGAGAAAGAAAAAATCCTGGAAGTTGAAAAAAACAAAAATGTGAAGAAAAAAAAAAAAAAAAGAAGAAGAAGAAAATTCAAAAGTAATAGGTAAGTAAATTATTTTGCAAGTATAGATGTATATTATATAGTATATACATGTATATATGTAGTATTTTTAAATATAACATTACTATTATATGTGTATATGCACAAACACTTAAATTGAATTATATATGTATGTATAAAGATATGTATGTATACATATATGTACATAGGTATATTATACGGAAGGTGTATGTATTAAGTATTTTTTTTATATTACATATAATTGGTATTAAGTATTTTACAAAATAACTATAGGAATATACATATATATGTGTACACATAAACTATATATATATATTGATGTATATATGTATAATTTATTTTCGCATATATATATATAAATATGTAGTCATATAGTATATATGTAATTGTACATTTTTATAAGTGGTAATATATGCTTAAATACATAGTGTACATAGGACGTATATATATATATATATATAGAGTATATATATAACATATAATGTATACCGAATATATCATATGGTACATATATAATATATAGTATACATATTTTATACAAAATACTATATAGTATATAGTATATATAATATAATAATATTTATTAAATAAAATAAATTCATAATTACATGAGGAGTGTATATATATATATATATAATACCGTAAATTAAGAATTTCTCAATCAAGTAAAATTATAAAATTTATCCAATATACTATAAGTATATATATATGTATGTGTATAAATCGTAAATAATGAATAATGAGAAAATAAGAAATAAAAAAAAATAATAATGGCAATAATAATCATAATAAGGCTAAAATCTCAAAAATAGGAAAAGTATGCTTAAAATAATAAAATATCAAATATATGGTTTAAATAATTATTACATCATAAATATATTAAGTAAAAGTGAAAATTAATATTTTATAATTTTTAAACTTAAATAGTAAATTTTGTGATATTTTTATATCACAATTTAAACTACGAGTCATAACGTTTAAAATGGACCTCGTTACAAGAAAATACGCTTGAAAACGATCAAAATGGACTATAAGTTCATAACAATCCGAGCTAAAACGAAAAAATTACATGTAATTTGATAAAAACCTCGAATCGATAATTTTACATAACTAAATGAAGTAGACCTTATAAATTATGATACTAATTTAGCTTTAAATTCCCAAACTTACCAATTTCTATTATTTATCAGGTGATTTTAATATAGACCTAAGTTACCACCAGATTACTATGACCTCTAAGTTGGCCATAACTGAGTAAGTTTTTCCTAATGATTCATACTTGTTTGTATTTGCAGTTAGTAAATATAAGTTATGATAAATAAATAAAATGTATATGGGGTTAGGTTATACTTGTACATGACAATTGTTGTTAATGGTGAATTTACTTTAAATTTTAATAATGTAATGATTGTTGCATAGCAGATTCACTAAGAATTGATTGTTTGTGACTTGGAATGATCACTGAATAAATAAGACCTAATTTTATTCGACCAGAAAAGTTAACTTGGATCACGCATAATCATGCACTGCATAACTAATTCCCGGGAGTCACATTATATGGAGATAGTGAGAGGCCATACGTAAGTTGATTATTGATTGTTATAGATTTCGTATAGTGCACACGTACGATATGACCTTACCTTGGCTTACAAGATGACTAGGCGTTGGAGGCGCCAATCGCCTGGCCAAGGGTCGAGTCCAGAGGTCTTCGTTTAAGGGTGAGTGAGGGTTACGTGAACTTATTCACAATCATATGTAGAACTCGTTTTAATAAAACTGATAATGGATATACCATTACATTTTGAATACGAAATGCGGAGTTTCAGTATGAAATACGTTCTAATATGATACCCAAATCTGACTGTACCAATGAATCTCCAACCCTGACTTTGAAGGGTGTTAAATCTGAGTTGCATGCTATACTTGTTCACCTGTATGTATTTGTTTGGGATACTGTTTGTCATGCATTCATTTGATTGAACCTAACTATTGTATAACTTGATTGCTGTTAGGTTGAGAGAAAATTATCTCACTAAGCTAGTTAGCTTATACCCTTGTAGTCTTCTTTCACAGGCCGATCTTTTTGTGAAGTCAGGCCATCGCATGCCCGAGGTTAGTGTTCTACACGGGTTAATGTGAGAGTTGGATGTGATCAGAGAATATTTTTTTATAGTTTATAGCGCTGAATATGTAATCGATATATCGGTTTAACTTAAGATACGTTTCAGGCTTCTTATTTGTAAATTTTTATATAAATAGACCATGTGTTATGTTTTTATAATTTTATTATTTATCATGAAATGATATTACTTAAGCTTGCGCTCTCTTAGTAGTTAGTAGTAGCTGTAGCCTTGTGTATCGTATAAAAAGGTCGTCGATTGTAAGGAAATTCAATCTGCAATCCTTTGTACGGTATACGACGACTGCCACGACTAGCACTCTCGGGTCGTGATAGGAAGACCCTGCGTTTATATCACCAAATCTCGACTTTTCATAGATAAATGTAACTAATGTATCTCCCTTTATAAAGGAGTTCTCCATAATGACCATGAACAGTTGCTCCTGGAGTGCCAAATAAGGCTTAGCCAATCTTATTACTACAGAATCGACTTAAACAATCAAAACTTAACTTGATTTTAGGTTTGGGGTCCATATTTGGCTATACGTACATTTTCACAAATAAACTGTCTAAGACTAATTATTGTAGAACTTTCTTCCTAATTATTAGAATAATAATTATTCTAGAGAAAATAACAATTCAAATTGAATGAATTCAAAAGATGTTATTACCTGGATTGGGATTATAAATCCCCCCATTTCATCCATTAAATAATATTTAATTATTTGAAAAGTCTGTTTTAAATTTTCAAGTTGCAAATAATTTGTTATCAATCATCGAATTATGAGTTATTAAATAGTAAAATGAATAAAAGCTCAAAAGTGGAAGGCTTGTTCCTAAAGGGCCAATCGAATTCTTAATTTTAATTATCAGATTTTTTTAATTGATTCTTTTATCATACTATGATATTTGACATCGTTGAATGGACCCATTTGAAACCAATTAGATAATGACAAAATTCTCAAAGAGGGACATTCCTTATTGGAATTTAACAACGTGTGAATAGTTTCTTGATTTTGGCTAAGTGATTTTTAAATCTTTTTTGGGAATAAATAATAAAAGGGATTGATATTAGTGTGATCCAACACATTATCAGAGCTCAATCCTGAGGAGATGAATTATTTCTTTTTCTAAGTACAAAATATGGGAATTTACTAAGTCGATTCTGAGAAAATCTCGAATCAGGCCATTTTGTACTTACTTCAATAAAGGAAGCATATGCCTCTTTGATATAAGAACTTTTTTTGTCTTAGTCCCAATTCAAAACTAAACAAGTCCGCACTAATTGAATACTTATGTCAAAAATTTCCCCCAAATCGGTTTGCCATTTCTGTAAACAATATAATTGATAACTCAAAGTTGCATAATTATCCCTTTTTGGAACAAATTTGGGGGAAGAGTGTTGCTAAATTTATACCGTACGACATTTCATATGTCACTATGGGTCGAACTAACATAAAATACTTTTTTTTTTTAGGAGGTGTATCCACTGAACATAGACCAATTTTTCAATTATTTTGATTCTGTAGAATTTTTTTTTCCTGTTCTTGGTGGTTTTAAAGATGCCACTGTGTCGAGTTTATCTTATCGGTTTCTCCAAGAAAATGGATATCTCTAGAAAAGTTTTTTAAGTTCAATCCATTTTTTTTCTCCACTCGGACTAATCCACCAACTTAACTTCTTGTAGTTAAAGTAATTCGTTTTATTTATCAAATGAGACTCTTGTTGCGTACCATTATCAAAGAAGATTTAGGGAAGATATAGACTTCTTCAGGATTTAAAAAAAATCAATCTATTTTTCATTGGATATTTTTCATTAAATTCTTTTATTCCTCGATATCAATCAAAGCCCTATTTTTATGATTTTAATGCACCCTTATGGTTCCATATTTAGTAATTCCCGAAGTGTTTCTTCTGTATCAAGGATCATCGAAATAAGCAAGAAGATTATTTTTACAGAAAATACCATTTATAGGTAGTTCCATCGAGATACCTGAATTTTGGTATTAGTGCTTTCTTTTCATTCTTGAACGATTGGAATGGAATAAGAAATCTATTTCTTCACCATTTTGCCAAAAATCAAAATTTCGTGTAAAATCAGGATTTGGAAATTCCCCCTGCCCAATACATATGATTTGATTAAGTTCTAATAATCGGGGAAACTTTTTCCTCTTTTTACCCCAAAAAAAAAGAACTAAATAATTTTTATCTATTTGATCATTATTCAAGAGAGACTCGAAAAAGATTTCATTCGACATAAAAGAATGAAGATTCATTTGATCTTGGGGCCTTATGGATGAAAAAAGGGGTTCCACAAAATGCATGAACCCCCCCAAAATCCCCAAAAAGACTTTTTTTGGTAAAAAATGAACATTCCATAGTAAATTTGGGGAAGGTAACATTAGTACCTTTTATTTCCCCCAAACTAAATAAATATTTTTCGAAAACCCTTTTTTTAAATTTAAAATTACATTCCTACGCAAAAGAAAATTTCGTTTGGTTCACAATTGTTTTTTGAACAAAAGAAAAACTTTTTGGGGGAATAGTGCTTTTTAAAAAACCTCCTCTCAATATTCAAAAAGCAAGAACATAAAAGGTAGAAACCGACGCATAATATGGGAAACCCCAACCCCCATTGAATTTTTTTTTCCGTTAAGGGGTTCTAGTGTTCTATGGACCCCCTTTAAAATCGACCGTATAAAAGTTTTTAATGTTATTGAGCCTTGGTACCCCAATAAATTGACCCGAAAATTTTCTTATACTTCCCAATTTTTGACCAGGTCCCATAGAAGCTTCTCCAAACAAATCAAAATCTAAGATGTCCCTACAAAAAGGGGGTTTAAAAATTTATTTTTTCGAAAGG
>JAMXBC010001031.1:0-10444 GCA_024138005.1 Lumnitzera racemosa
CCTTTTGTGAACATTGCTCTTTTAGCTTTTTTACTTTTTTCACTCTTATCTTAACTTTTAAGTGAGGTTAGGGGGCGGTAACCTCATCAGACTATCTCATGCATATAAAAATTGTGCCATGTTCTCGAAGCTCTTTGATTTATACCTTGGAGTTTTTTAGGTTTGCTTATTTTCCCCTTTTCCTATTCTTTCAAAATTTCCACCCATCCTCAAGCTTTTTGTAAGTTAAACCATCCCTACGACTGCCTTATTTTTTCTTAGCCTCATTTTACATCATAAGTAGTTAGCCAATCGCTATGCGACCCCTTCGATTTGAAGGATAGTAGCCAAGTTTCGATAAATTGGATTAGAGGAAGAGGAAGTAAACGTGGAGACTAACATAAAAAAAAGAAGAGGTTTAATACATTAAGAAAAAAAATAGGATCTGAGCTTTTTTAAGGACTAAACAATTTTAAAGCCCCAAATTTCTCCCTTTAGGGAAGTAAGATGCCGAAAAATATTTGGGTAGGAAAGAAAGCAAAAGAAAGTGTTTAACATTTTTGGGTAATATGTTGTTAAAGTGTAACTTTTCACTTAAATTTTATAAGTAGCTAAAAATTTAGGGAAAAAAAAATCGAATACCCAAGTAAGGGATGCCAACATGAGTAAGAACTTGGATGGGGAAAGAGATTTTTAAGGGGTAGATTTTATTTGAGACCTATTGTGGCATAGTTCAAACAAAGGGAATTTTCACAAAAGGCCAATCTATTAGACTATGGAAAAATTTCCCAAATTTTAATGATTCAACCCCGTTTGGGATGAACCAAGTTTTTTTATAGTATCGAGGTTCTTTTCTAACTCAAATATTAGATTTGTAAATTGTAGAATTTAAAAGGGGTTTTATACTTTAGAAAAAGTCTTTAAGGTAGTGTAAAAGGTTAAAAAAACAGAGAAAAAATTTCCCTTTAAAACTAAATGGGCCAAAATTTTCCAACCCCCTTTTTGGTCAACTCATTCAATTAAAACGGGGGAGATTTTCCCCAAATTTAAAGGGAAAAAGACAATTGATATAATTGACAAAAAAATAGGGCAAAGTACCCAATTGAGGAAAAAGGCTAGGTCATCCTAAGGACTGAAAAGGGGATATACTTCATGACAAAAGACCATAAAAGTGAAGTGTTTTTAAAGTTTGGGGTTTCAGCATATGGCTTTTGGTGTTGAAATTAAGCTTTAGAGCTCGAGGAATATAGTAGAAAAACTTTGAAGAATGGTTAAGGAGGGAAAAAAAGGGGGAAGGGAGAACGGGAAAAAGAAAAACTTTTCTACACCGCCAAGGGAAGTAATGACCTTTAATTTAGATATAGAGCCTTATCTAACTCTAAGAAGATCAGAGAAGAATCTATTCCCTTCAAGTGTACCATCAAGGATAGTTAGACCATCATATTAGATGATGGAAGTTATGCCAAAATCATTGTAATCCCTTTTTGGGAAGGGTTTGGACTCTAACCTCTAACCACCCTCAACCTTTCAAACTACTTTGCTTCACAATAAGGGTACTCTGCCAAAAAAAAAATAATTATCCATTCAATTTGGGAATGTGTTAAAGGGGTATAATGTGTATGTAGCCCAATGGGGGCTTCTTCCATCTATTACTTTGAAGACTTTTTTTTTTACTGACTATTACTATGATGGGTATAAGAATACCTATGCCTTTTGAAGGGGAAGGGAAAAATTATGCTACAACCCCTGATGCCAATTCAAATGAATAAGCTCATAAGCAAATCATCGAGTTATAAGAAGAAACCTTAATGATGAGCCAAGAACTTTGAGTTGTAAGAACCCAAGAGCTTATTTTCCCATAATCTAAAATAAAGGGGATGAAAAAATCTGAGAGATATATCAAAGGTCCCCAAAACTTGATTAATGAATTTTCAACTTTTTTCTTGAGAAAATTACCAAAGGGGTTTTTCTCCCAGTTTAGGAAACATTGATTGATCATATAAGGGGGTGTCTTGCCAATTTGCTTTCCCCAAGAAGGATAGTTCTGGTATGTAAAATTTACAACAACTATAAACTTATACTGTTAAGTACAAATACCTAAAACTAAAAGGGTCAATAACATGTTTAAAGAGCTTCATAGCGCAAGATATTTTCGAAATTAAATTTTCAAAATACTACCACCCAAATTCTCATAAACTAAAAATGATGAAAGTAAGACTACCTTTTAAAATAAAGCATGGTCTCTTTTCGAAAGGGTTTGTTAAGCCTTTCAGAAACAATGCGAAAGACTACATTTAGGGGGGTTATAAACCATTATGGCCATTTTATAAGACAAAGTTATTTGAAATTTGAAAAATATACAGTATACATACTAAACCTAAACAACCATCTTTAAAAATTTCTAAAATTGTTTTTTTATTTTTACGAGTCAAAAAGTTGTAGGAAACTAAAAAAGTGTACATTATATAAGGTTTAAGTAATTTTTCTTGTTTTTATGTCTTAAGGGAGGGAATCTAAGTAATAAGGAAAAGTTTCAACTATATTGAGTAGCCCCACACCCCAAAAAAAAAAGTACTGAAAAATTTAAATTTTTTCCCGGGCCCTTACTTCTTTCTAATATTTAATTAAAAAATTTAGTATCATTAAAGCCCCCTAACTAAGTTGACGAAAAGAATAGGATTCTGATAATGATTACTAACAGGGGTTTGGGGAAATTAAGGAGAACTTACCTTGCCCTTATCCCATTTTACCAAAATTTAATAACCTTCTAAATTGGAATAAAAGCTTTAGGCATTGGAATGGTGCCACCCCTGATGTAAGAATGACGATCTATTCCTACCATTGTAAAGTTTATGGTTTGTATTAAACTATTCATCTATGAAAAGGTTTGTACTCTCTTTTTCAACTCTTCCATTTGTACACTACTTACGCCCGAAGTTTTTTTTAAACAACCATAATCATTGAAGCTCTTAGGATCAAACAACTTTTAAAAAAGGTAAGCCAAGTGGGTAGATTCAAAACGTTTTTCCCAAATTTATTTACAAAAGAAGGGGAAACCAAAAAGTGGGCACTGAACCATCATGATGATAGACCTTTCAACCACTTTGCATATAAAAAATTATTGGATTTCACTTTTCACGAGTATAGGGTTTAAAAACCCATTTTGGGGTTCCAATATAGAATAGCGAAAAAACAATGTTTCTATTTAAGGATATTACCTCTAAGATGGGTATTATTTAAAGATTGAAGCTTTTCTACAAATTGTTCCACATTAACTATTGGGGAGGGAAGCCTATAGGGTAATTATCTAATCATTTTTTAAAAGATCAAAATAGAAAAATTGTTTAAAAGGAAAATTTTTTTTTTGGGCCCAATTTAGCCAGGGGTTGTTAAAGGTAGTTGTAGTTGTGAAGTGTACAAAAAGAGTAAGGGGGAAGGAGAGCCCAAAGGGTATATGCCTTTTTGGGAACACCAAACCTTACCTTGGGGCCCAAACCTTTAAAAATAAACTTTGTCTTAGGGTGCCCTTTAAAAATCTAGGGGAAAAAAATTCGATCTTTGTTATAGGCTTTTACTTTAACAAAAAATTCACACTCTCCGTACTTTTGAACGAATGTACTTTTATATTAGATTTTTTTTTAAAAGTTTCCAACTAAGGAGTGCTGAGAACTTTGTTTCAATTATGATACCCAAAATTCTTTAGCTAGTTTTAGAAAACTCTTTAAAAGACTTGGACTAAAAATTGGTTCACCTCTTAACTACCCCCTTTAAATGATGGCAAACTAAGTGGTGAAAAAGGGGGAAAGCAAATTTTCTTAGGCTACGTAGGAAAAACTTAAAGGATTGGGGTTTTTCACGTTATGGAATTCACATACAAAAATAACACTAGAAAAACTACTAGAAAACCCCATTTGAGGGCTTTATGGCCTCAATCCTACTATTCCCTTAAATCTAATTAGTAACCCCCCCACCCTTGTTAAAGAAATTATCTGGAGTTAATTGAGCCTAAAATAATTAAACATACCTACATAGTAAGGAATTCGCCCAAATTCAATTAAAGGAAAGGTTTTATCGGGCTTAAACATTTCTTTAAGCTAGAAGACTTTGCATATTCACCCTCACGTTTTTGCACCTTAGATAGAGCAAAAATATTCCCAAGACTAATAGCCCATTTAAGGTCCCAAGAATCAACTGTAACACCTACTAGATCGAATTGGCCCGGAATTATTGGGGCCTTGGGGTTTTACCTCCTAATTTTCCCCCCAAACTAGAAAAAGGAAAAAACCCCATAAAGCCCAAGAAGAATTGAAAATTGAAAGAAACCTTAAAATTAAGGTTAAAACTTTCAGCCCCCTAAGTAGATGATAGGAATCAACTTCCCCAAAATTTATCCTGTTCCAAGCTAAAACACTCTAAGGGCTTAACTAAATTTTTAGCTTGAAGCCTCATCCAAGGCAAGAACTCTTATGTAACCTTTATGTTTCCTTTACTACACCTGAATACCTAACTTTCAGGGCTTAGCATAGTTCTTGAAGCTACTAAGCAGACGCGTAGAATTACCAAGTATTGGGCCCAAATTCCGAGCAACCACACCATAAATAGACAACACTAAGCATACCAACCTCAAATGATATTTGACCTATCACGACACCCAATCCCAGTCCAAAAACCAAGTATTTTTTTAGTATGATTGCTAAGCCCAACTTAATTTGATAAGTCACTTTTGCTATAAACTCTCTTTTCTTCACAAATTTCACTATTTTTCAAATGCGTCACCATGCGATATGTGTCTTCTGCATAAATTTTAGGAGGTTCTTTACCCTTTTTTTTTACTAATATTCTTTGTCTTTTTTTTTACCCCTTTTTATAAATTTTATGTGTTCAATTGTAAATTACCCTTTTTGTCTTTTTTAGTCTTTAACCTAATAAGGCAAATAATAAACCCCTTTTATTTTATACTTTTATTCAATCTCTCATTATCAAAATAAAAGTTTCCCTTTTAGAAACCCTTGATTTTTTAAAACCTTTTAAACTGTATTTTCCCCCTTTATTAAAGTAGTGCCGGGTCCCCTTTAAGTTTGAACATGACCATATCCACAATTATGGGTCAGTGGATCTTTGGCATTCGATCTATTTGGTGTTGCCCAAATTTTGCTAATCTTCTTTATTTTCTTTTAATTATTTCTTTGTGGTGCCCTCCAGGGTTTTTGACCTAAGTGCATAAATCAACTCTTCTTTTAATGCCCGAATATCCATTTGCATCCCTTCCCCCAATTTAAATATTTAATTTGCCAAGATTTAGGCTCAAACCCTTTTTTACCAAAAATTATGAGGGTTTTCAAATTTAAATGCATTTTCATTTCTATCTTTAAGTGTTTTTTTCTTGGAACTACTTTCCCCATTTTAAATTCACGTTGAAGCTCCACTACCATCACTACACCTTATCGGTGTAAAAAGGCCACCATAAACTAGAGTTTTATAGAATAGTAAGGGGGGGAATTGCATCCACATCGTAGTCAACCCTACCTCCAAATTGTTTCTCTTGCTTTAACCCTTTAACTTCTCAATTTTGTGAAACCACCCTTCACTTTGAAAATAACAAATTTGAAAACAATATACTGGTCTTCTTCAAGTCTCACAGGGTAGGGTTTTTCCACATATATCCTCGTCGGATTTAAAGGTCATCATTATGTTACCCCCGTAAACATGCTATACATGGGTATATCACTGTGTGGAAACCGGCTGAGATTAAAACAATAATTTTTTTACTAAAAAATCTGCATTCTTGTCATTTCCCTCTAAAATCATACTCAATAGTTAGGAGAATATTTTTTCATAACTTCAATATATAATTTTTTTCTGAATGACTTACTAACCACATACAAATGAGGGTTCATCAACTGTTGTACATCATAATCGTTGTTTTAATACAAAAAACATGTCCTACTCCCCCTAACAAGGGGACATCTGTGAAACAAAAAACTCAATAAATCATTACATTAACCCAGAGTTGATTTAAAATCAACCAAAAAAACTGCCATAGTTTTCTCTAAACAATACTCCAATACTGTTATGGGGCCTTTTCGAAGAATCCCCTTTTCCCCCTTTACATATTTTTTCCTGGAACAAACCACCTCACTTTCCATTTTTACCTATAGTCACTTAGCCCGATAAATTCACAACACTAAAACAATTATCTTTATATATACTGCAAAATTATGATTAAACCCCCTGGCAATTTAAAAAAAATTAAAAATAACAAGGATGCTTCTCACGATAATTGGGTTTTTCCTTACTTGTTTTATTCTCCAAAAACTTATTGACTCAACTAGTTGCATTTTATTCATAAGTCTACTCAATCAAGGTCGTGTACATTAATAATAAACAACCGTAAAATTTGGAATGAAAAAAATTTGATGAAACACAAAATGTACCTCAATTCTCAACAAAAATTTTTTTCACAATTCACTTTTTTTCATAAAAACTGATCAAAAAAGAAAAAAATTTTACTTTGGTTTGTCAACTTCTAGGAGGGGAACAAAGGGAATTGTGAGTTTTTGGGTGTTGTTTTCTAAAAATTTCCCTAGGAATTGTTTCTTACTGCTTCTCATAAAATATCTACAATTTTTTTGAAAAAAATGAGCAAAAAGGGCTTTGTTAATACAATATTGTTTAGGATAATTTTTGAGGAACAAAAAACTTTCTAAAAAAAAATGGAAGGGGAAGAAAAAGGGTTTGGTGGTTGATGTGCCATCTTTGTCATATTCCTAAGAAAATCTTTTTAGAATAGCTTTTTTGGGATTTTTTTTACCTTTTCTTTTTTTCCCCAACTAAAACTACATAATTTAGCTCATTATAATAAAAAGAAACAGGGGAAAAAAGTAGATAAGAAAAGAAATGGGGAGGATAAAATAATTGTAATTTTTATTTTAATTTGAAGGTATACAAAGGAAAATTGGGGAAAAGGGAAAACTTTGCAAAAAAAAAAAAAAAACAAAAAAAAAACCCAAAAATCAATCATGGAAAAATTTATCCTACAAGTATAGCAATAATTTGGGGTTTTTGAAAAGCAATTTTCAAAAAATAAATTTGCCCAAAAAACCAAATCTATCATAAATCATATTAAATTTAGATTGGGAAGATGTTTTTTTGTTACTATAAATAAATGTTTTTGGAAAGTCAATTTTACTTAGCCAAAACGGCTTTCCAAAAGTCATTTCTTTGGGGGTTAAAACCTTTAGAATTTTCCCCCCCAAATCACTATGATTCCTCCTCTAAAAAAAAAAAAAAAAAACCCCAAGTGACCCACTCTTGATTCAATCAATTGGGGCGCTATTTTTTCAACCCAAATTTGGGGGAAACAGTTCCTAGCACACTCAAACACTACTTATTGAAATTTTGGGATTTTTTGGAACTTTTTTAGGGGTTTCAACTCTTGCCTTTTTTAGAATTTTTTAGGAAAGGAAGGTAATTTTTTGTCCAATTTCAAATTTTTTATAATTTCTGTTATTAGCGATTCAAATGCATTTTTTTTATTATATTTGATTGTTTACTTATTTTAAAACTTTTACATGTTTTAAAAAATAAAAAGAAAAAAGAGAGAGAATATATATATAAAATATATGCACACACACACATAATACATGTGTATATATGGAATGTATATAATCGGGAAAAGGAAAAAATTTTATGAATTTATATAAATAAAATTATGATTAGGGGTTTACATGCATAGTATAATGTTTATATGTGTTTGAATTTGGAATATACATACTTTATGTATGCAATTAGAATTTATATTTTAGTTATTGTATTGAACTACAAAGTAATTTAAATATGTGTAGAGTCGGGATAATGAAATACATTTGGTTATTTATGGGAAAATTTAGAATTATAACATAGTATAATTGAAAAACGCTATATAATAAGGTCGTTATAAGTTAGTTTTTATCAGATAAAAATATCTCTTTTCCAATATAATGGGAAAATTACATATTTTGTTTATAATCATCTTTGGGATAGTTAATACTAATTATGTAAAAAACTTTTTGCTAAATGAAAGATAGGAAAATGGGTAATTTACGTGTGATTTTTTTCACAAAAAGGGGACATTATGGAAAGGGGGGGAAAAGGGGGTTTTTTATGAAAGGCAACGCACTAATTAGGGTTCATATAGGAAGTTTGAGCAATTGGTCGTTATCATTTGTTTCTCTTTGGGGGTTTAAATTTTGTGGCCCATCGAGTTAAATGATCCATTTGGTCTTATATTTGGGCTAGTAAATTACTTTTTTGCTATACCTAAATGATGAAATGATTTTAACCAAAATTTGGGATCAGCTAGGGGTGTATGGGTTAGATTTTACTGAGGTAATATTTAGATTCACAAAGTTAATTTGCCTAAAAATTAAGTTCAAAGTATTGGCAAGAGAATGATGTTGAAGGGTAGTGGAAAACTCATCTGCTGATTTCTAACTTATCTTAACTACCCAAAAAGTAGGTAGAAAAATCCCCTCTCCAAACTTGATATCGATCTTATGAATGAAGCTAATGAGGAGATGGATATTGAAACAACGTAGCATGTGAAGAAGTGCTGAGGATTCAAATGATATGGAATTTGATACTTGTAATAGGACAAATGAGATTGGCTTTAGACCCTTTGATGAGCCTTTTGGTCAGGGATGAAGAATGATTTACAGTAGGTTCTTGACACATGTGGATGCAATTTTAAAGTTTGAAACCCATGGGCCCTTCCATGCTGCTAGTATAAATAATGGCAATGATTTGTCTAAGGACAACATAAGTGATCGGAGTTTCATAATTAATTCAAAGGTTGGTGTACAGTTTCTGAAAAGGAGCACTTGTATATGTGGTGAAAAATGCACCATGTAATCAACCACCATGACTATGTTGTGGTAGAGTCAAAGCTAAAACTATGGTCTATTAAATGTGTTTTATACAAAGAATGGTTAAAATGGAGCTTCAAGCATTTTAGAAAAAGCAAGCTGGTTGTTTTGTGTTCACTTGGTATAAAGGGTTTGTATGCATGTGTTAACCCTACAAATTAGCTAAGACCATCTATAGTTAGACTAGAGCCCCTTACATGGTATTTTAAATTATGGAGATACAAGAATTCTTGAGCTTTTAAGATAAAAATCAAATAAGTAAACCATCGTCAGCATTTTGGATACACTGTATGCCTTAAGAAGGTTTAGGAAACCAAGCGTAAGGCAATGGAAAAGGTTTAAAAAGAAGTAAGAGGAGTCTTATGAAGTACTCCCTAAACTACTATACAACATGAAGAAGTGAATCTAGGTACAATGGTTGATTTGGAAGTGGATAGAAAGCAACACTTCGAGATATGTGTCTTCTGATAGACTATTTAAAGCTTTTAGACCAATGTATTGAAGTTTTCCTCCATTGTAAGTATGATCACATACTCTATTAAGATTTATAAATTTTAAGCAATACTTTCTTTAAAAAAGATCCTTACTTAATAGTCAATTTCCTTTCTTTTAGGCTTATGATCATGATTGATGAAACATTTCTATACTAGAAGTTTAAACACAAGCTTCTTCCCAACCGGAGTAGACATGCAAACCACATCAAAACCATTTTGGGTTTGTACTGATAAAATGAAGAGTGCCAAGAAAAGTTGGGGGTGGTTTCCCAAGGTACATGTTGATGTACCTAATAAAGGATTAACCAAACATATGCTTGAATTCTGATAGCCAATGTAGGCATAAAGTTCGTTGTAGAGTGTAAAATGTAATAAGGCCAAATGGTTAGTCGTGGTGTTAGTGGGATTCATTTTGTGGCAAGCAACTTTAATAGCCAAGCTAAAACAAAGAGTATAGGGACTTAATAAAAAAAGGCCACATTATAGGTGTAACCTTATAAGTTTTGTAAATATTTGATAAAGCCTAATGATTAGCCTACATACTAAAACTATACTTCAATGGCTTGTACCTAATGATGTAGACATTGATGTATAAAACGAGGCTTGTTTTAGTATTTGTACCACTAATATTGTCAAGAGTTTGACAATGCATTGAGAGATGCTAGGAACTTGCCTGTTGCATACTAGTGAAGAAGACATTTTATTATTTTAATGATTACTTTAACAACAATAAGGGATTAAGATTTCTAAGGAAATGGGTGAAGTAAAGTGTTTTTCTAAAATTTTGCATAAAGGTAGTTTGAATAAGGTAGTGCAAAGTAGGTAATAGCCACCATATTGTTTCCTTTAACTACACAAATAAGTATTCAAGGTCATAATTGCTCCTTTACCTTCCATGTATGGCTAAAAGGGTGGAAACATCACTTTGTTGCCTTAAGAATGCATTGGTGTACTTATGGCAAGTGGTTAACTTATGAGATCCCTATTATCATGCGATTGTGGTAATGGGAAAGATGCAATGATTGTGTTGCACATGTAGGCTACTATTATATATGGCAAACCGCCCTC
>JAMXBC010001032.1:0-10432 GCA_024138005.1 Lumnitzera racemosa
TCTTTTAAGGGATCCGAATAATTGGAGCGATGATGAGGCCTAGGAAAAAGGAAAGAACAATTCAAAATTAAGCTCGATACTAGAAGCTGGGCACTAGTGGAATAAGCGTACACATTCATAGAACCTCTAGTACTTGAACAAACCTTTACCTAATCATTTTAAAAATATGCTTATCTTGGGAATAAATGAACTTTCCCAATAATTATCTCCTCTTCTTTGTAGTGTTAGAAAACAACTTTTAAGAGTTTTGAGAGAGCATAAAGAACCATCGGTGGCCATTGCTAATATCAAGGGGAAAGGCCCTTTTTCATTTGCACCACAAGATGTTCTGGGGGGTTGATGTAACCTACAGTAAAACCCAAGAGACGCTAAACCTAACCTCAAGAGGTGAAAAAAAGGTCCCTCTAAGGATGAGGTATTTTACCTTATTTTAAATAACAATTGGTTAGCCATTCAAGAAATCTAAAAAAAAGGTGGTAGTTTTTTTGTAGTTGAAAACGAAACAATGAGTTAACCCCCTTTTGTACTAGATTAGGTGGAAAGTTTGTATAGTTAAGAAAAATAAATTTATGCCCCCTGTAAAGACTATTTGCTCCCTTTTCATAATCATATATTAGAAAAACTTTAAAGGTATGATTATTATTGTTTTTTAGATATTATTCTTTTATAATAAAATTTATACCCCGAGGATCAGGGTAAAATGAAATTAAGGTACGGATCCTAATTTCTCTCGACCCCAAGACTGGGGGGTTAGATCAGGATCCCTATTCCAATAAATTCCCATCAGGCAAGTCTTGCTTGCAAAGTCACCTTTAATGCTTTCTTTTGGTGCCTTTTTCTATGGATGTCAATTAAAGATTATTCTCTCACGACCGCCCAAACTATTTGGGCATCTTCTTTACTAAAAGCTAAGAGAAAAGCCCTACTTTAACTAAGCCATCTCTACTTAGAAAGCCCATTATCCATCTTTTTGTCTACATCTCCCACCAAACCTCGCAATGTAGCATCCCACGTGAAAATCAATATAAATCTATAGCACCAATTTGTTTTCCTTTTATATTCATTTTTACCCGGTGTATCTGTCATTGCTTCGTTGAAAAGCCCCTTTTTTCTTTTCCCTTTGGGAAATTTTCCCCTAACTTGCAGGTATAAATACCTTGTCTTGTACATAATTCATCAAATTACATAAATCATTTGAGTACTTTTTTCTTTGCAAAAACATTTTTTGTTTCCCTTCCCATCTCTCTTATTTTTTTCTTATAAGGTTAGGTGGCGAGAAACCCTTTATTGAACCAAATTTTGACACAATCGAATTGTGCCTGAGTCCTTGAATTCCCATTGGGTGCGATACTTTGGAGCTATTCGAAGGCTTTTGCTTTTATTTCTTTTCATCTTTTTTGCCCCCTTTCGAAAACCTTTCCTCATTAACCCTTTTCGAGCTTTCTATAACTTAGATTATTTTTAATGACATCTTTCATTTTGGTTACAGTTCGCAACATTTTGGTATAAAAAGGGGAGGTTTTTTGAATTGTATAGTTCTTTTTAAATTTCGTTATACTGTTTTTTTGGTTAAAACAAGCCGTTTATTGTTTTTAAATTGTTTTTTGGGTTTTTGAACTATTACCTTCCAAAAGTGTTTTTTTAAGTTTTGAATTGTGAAAAAATCAAACCCAAATTTAAATTTTAGTTTTGGGAGAACTAATTTTCACCAGGGACAACATCTCAAGAACTCCCAAAAGCACAAATGAAAGACTTAATGAGGTACAATCTCTTAGTAGATCAAACCCAACTATTCATTCTTGTCTTACCGCCCTATTGGGGCAGCACAAAAATACTCCACAAACGCCAACCTATTAGAGGCTAAACCCCACTCGCCATTTAAAGGTAAGGATTTTGGGGGACGTTTAAAGGTAAAGGGAAAAACCCCCTAGAGATTTTTATGAGGAAAAGAAGATATTTTAAAAAGGAACTATACAATCCCAAAGCATTCGATCATATAAGCTTTAAATTCCAATTTAAAAGGATCTAGGAATGTAATGAGTATTTAGATTGGGAAAGAAGGAGGAGGTTATTTGTTTAAACAAATAAAGATTATGAAAAGTGAGGACGCCTATTGATTTTCTAGATACCGCATTAGTGGAAAAATTTTTAAGCCATGAAAGAAAAAGGGGTATGAGAGTTAAACCCTTTTGGCTGAAGTAAAAGTGCTCAGCAACAAATTTGTATCGAAACATACTCAAGAAAATTTTTTCACATCGGCTTTGGGAGTTGAGAAAAGGGAGGCTAACTTTTGATAATATGTTCAAGAATTCTAAATGCTTATGATATAATGCAAAGTAAAGGGACCACCAGCCCAAAGTCTCAAGTTTATTACGGGATTGAGAAGAAATCCAGACTTTGTAGACCCAATGACTAACATGTGGATGAGTTAAGGATTGCCTAACAAGAAATAAGCAAAGAAAATCTGAGTACCGTTTAAAGCAGACTTTGACAAGAACAATCACGATTTAGTTAATAAAAGCAAGCAAAAATGCAAATTTGAAATGTGGGCCAAACCCAAAAATGTATAGAAGAGGAAGGGGCCTAGCAGGAAGCCCAGCCGATCAATACTTCAAGTACTGGGGGGTTCGAACAATGGCTACTCAATGTCCAAACCGATGACCGGGTCTTTAAGGGAGACACTCAAATTTAGAAGTAGAAAGTAGATGGGGGAACTCGAGAGGAGGGGGTTCTTACCGAGAAAGAAAATGCCGAGAAAGAATTTATTGAAGAAGATGTTTCCCAAAGACTTGACTATTCCATGGTTTTTCCGATACACTTAGCGGGAACCCTCACAAAGGAGACAAAAGAGAATTTGTTTAATAACACCTACAATGAAGACAAATGTTTTCCCCCATTTTAGAATGGGAATTGCACCAAAATTTCATTTGGGGACTTGTTTCAAAAATGAAGTTGCCGACTTTTTCACATCCCAAGCCATAAAGTTGTACGATTTAGTAAAATGACATTACATGTCATTACAATACACTGTCATCACTATTGGGAAATTTTTCTAACAAATCTCTGTGATGTACTACCTATGTGCAATTCCTACGTATTTTCTAAGAGGCCTTAGTTTTTTGATAGAAGAGTTTTACATGACTGCTAAAAACATTAATGTTTAGAAAGGGTACTTGAAGATCACACTGAATCTAATGCCACCCAGAAAGTTCATAATACAGACAAAACCCTTTGCAGATCAAAGAAAGCCATGATGGGGAAAGCTAGCTTTAAGAGGCCACAATGCTGGTGATTTGATCCTATTATTGGTTGGGGATTTTTGGAAATGAAAGGGGCGGGGTGAACTTTCCAAGAAATCAAGAGCTACTAGATGAAAAGCCCACCTTGTCCCAGAAAAGTTACTTGAAGGGTTCCCCCAACTTAGGCATAAATTTTTATAAGACTAGTCCTATGTTTCGTTGCCCAAAAAGCCCGCTTTTCAATAAAACCGAGTAAACTTCTAAACTTAACGATAATCAAGAAAATTTCAGAGAGGGCTTTTAAGAGAGAGTTTTTTCCTTGTACCGGGTTGCACTTTTAGTGCCAAGAAGAATGAAACTAGGGATGTAATAAAGTTGAGCCATGAACAAAATCAAAATCAAAAACAGGATTTGATCCTGGCCCAGAAGCAATTTTTAAATGGGAAAACTGAAGACTAAACTAAGGGGGGTTTGGGATACAAATCCTTTTGTTTTAAAACCCAAAATTGTTAAAATTGAATATTCCTTTTGATCACCTTTAAAAATTGTGCCCCTATACCCTCTTTTTTTTCTGTGGTAGTCAGTTTTAAGATTACTATTTTTTCTTAAGCAAACCAAATTTCTCAACATCTTCTTTGGGCCCAAAAACCAGAGAGAGAGTTTAAAAAGACTAAGCTATCCTTACTCAACAAATCCATCTTCATCTTTTTGTCCATCTCCCAACAAAAACCCGTTTAAAGTAGCATCGCTACAGATTACCCATGAAAACATAGCATCAATGAATATTGTCCCCTTTTATATTTATTTTTATCTTTGATTATGACATTGCATTGAAAAAGTTCTTTTTTTCTTTTCCCTTTTGATAATTTTCCCTTTAATTGTGGGGGATATTTTATATACTGATTCGTTCTCTTTGTTTTTTTTTTTTTTTTTTTTTAAAAATCATATTTTTTTACTAAATATTTTTAAGGGGCCCAAATTGGAAGAGTTTATCAATGTCAGGATACAAATTGTCACAGAAATATGTGTGTAAAGAAGATGAGTCCGGGGTATATGCAGCAACGGGTTTTTGGTCCACTTAGGCAAATTCATCAGTTTTTGATGCCCTTTTGAAAAATTTTTTGCTCTAAAGCCCCGGCCTACCGAAACGATGCATTCCCTTACAAACACTTTCTTTTTTTCCCTCTACTAAAAACCAGCACAATAAGTGTGCCAATTTTCGCCATTGAAAAAGAAAGGCAATATGGGAGTCGGGAAACCCTTTCGATACCCCAGAAGGGAAAAATCTACAAAATTTTTCTTGACCCTGGCATCACAGATCTGTTTTTTTGCTGAAGCTGTTGAGGGTAATTCTGAATGAAGGTGGGGTCAACCGCAAACCAGCACACCGTGCCATCCCTTTCAAAAGCAAACATTTAGATGGGTCTTGTGGGGCCCATCGTGGGATTGGGGTTCCTCCGGGGATTGGGGGAAAAAGACGAAATTTTTTCGGTGAAAATGAAACATAGCATTTAAAAACTTTGGGGCTCTTTTCATCAATCCCACCCGGGCAATCCTTATATCACTGTTTTCCCCCAAAAACCCAAAGTATAAAAACCCAAATTGCCTTGAATAAGTACAGCCGCGGTTTTTTAACAAGTTGCAAAAACCTAGTTAAGACATACGGATTAACATTTTACTCATTAATTCTCCTCCCTATTGCTACCAATACAGAAAACTCGAAATTTCCATATTGACCATTTTACAAAAATAAAATATTTATCAAACATTGCAGAAAACAGCAGCACCGCGTAAAAAGGGGTTGAGAAAGGCCAATGAAACCACATAGGGCTTGAATTGCTGTGTGAAGTAAAATTTTTGATTTGTAATATCGCCTCAATTAAAATTTTTCTTGCATCATAAATCTTAATTTACATTTCATAAACCCAAAAAGGGTCGGGGATTTAATTCCAATATAAATTTTAATTATGCTACTATTTTAAAGAAGATTGTTTAAAAGGGGCTTGCATCTCGTGATGAAGGATCTCATGATAAATAGAGTTACAGCTTTATGACTTGAACTATTAATTAATTTGGCTAAATCTCAAATCTACAATGTAAATTTTTTTGAATTTTGTTTCGTTTAAAAGTTATAAAAAAATCGTTTTCACCACCAACTAATTGTTCCCTTAATTTAAATAGGAAAAAAGAAAAAAAAACATCCTCAGCAGTCCCCTTTTAAAACCCATTAGCGTGAATGATTTTTGGACATGAGCAAAGTAAAAGATAATTTAAAAAAAAAAATGAAAAAAATAAGTATTAGTTTTCCCGTCGGCACTCTAAATTTTAAAAAGAAGCCTCCTTTTTAAACCATGTCTTGAACTTTACTTGGGGCTTTTTAAAATTCAAATTGCTTAAATTTTAAAAAAAAATTTAGCATTTTAAACTTTAAACAAACTTAAACTAAGAATTCTTTTTTTTTTTAAATTATAACCTGTTGGCAAAAAAAAAATAAATAAAAAAGAGAAAATTTAATCTTACTTCAAAACCTTGATAAGCGACTCAAAAACTCTTTTAAAACTTTTTTTGACTAAGCTTTTTTAGTTTAATAAATTAAACGTAAAAATTTTTCAATAAAAAAATAAAAAATAAGTAAATTTTATTGAACCACAAAATTTAAAAATTTTATGACCAATCAAAGTTTATTGACTCATGAAATTTTCAAGCTAAATATCATAATTTTAAATTTTTAACCGGGTAGGACTCGAGTATATCTAAATTGAAGTTACAAGTAAAAAAATAGCATGGGATTAGGTTTTTCCCCTTTACATTCTCAGATCGACAAAAAGCAGCATCTGCAAAGACCGAAGACAAGAGAGCAATCCATTATTCTCCCAGCAACAAGAAAGTCTTTAAATTTCAGCCTTGGTGTAAACATTACCCAAATATTAAAATCCTTTTTTACAAAAAAAATAAACAAATGAATAGCATAAATACCTCCCCCAAAAACTATTGGTTTTACAGTAATTCCCATATTTTCAAAATTTCTTCCACAATTTCGGCTTTCGAAACATCATGGGCCCGCAATTAGCACTCAACTCATCAATTTAGATACAACACCACATGTTTTAAATGAGATTGTGTAAAATCAATATGATTAGTGAATAAGTCAAAACCCCTTAAAACTGGATTTTTTTATAATAATACAATAATATAATATTACCTAAATTAATCACGGTAACCTATTATAAAATGTTAATAGATTACTTTCTTTCTCTCATTTTCCTATTTAATTAATTAGTTACATATTATCAAGTAACAAATTAGACTATTTTAATAAGATAGACTATGTAAATTAAGTTTCCGTAAATTAATGGTTTAGATTGCTCAATGTTATAGTAACACTATTTTAATGGAAATGTATTTGAATTAGATATAACACCTATACCGTTTAATAAATAAATTTTGTACATACGTTCAATTAGACCATTGAACCCATTTAAGGTAAAATTCAAGTTTTTTTTTTTTAGTGTATAAATAGGAATTTGAACATGCGTTATTAAATCCCTAATCCATTAATGAAATCACTTAATATAAGTAGTAACAGCTGCATTTGAAACATTAGTCAATTTTTCGTTTAAAGTTAAGTCACCTAATCCCGTGAACCGAGCAACAAGATGATTATGCTATATTTCCGTTTAAGCAAATTAAAACAACATTTAAAGTTTGAATGGTTGGCACCCCTATCACATTATATATTGTAACAATTTAGTATCCTCTAAGAAAATTTTTCAATTTTCAACCAACTTGCTCCCTCACTAGTGGCTAGCGGCAACTAACGCTGTATCGTCAGCCTTCACAAGTGAATGCAAATGTTTTCTTAGTAGGCCTAGTTAATGGTTCCCCCAAGGTAAGGGGAAAAAGGAAAAATATTTCTAATCATGACACGAATTTGTTTTAAATGATTCTTTCCTCTTCCCAAACCAAATTTAATATAATGGTTCCCCTTTTTTCCTTCAATTTTAAATCGAACCTAATTATGTGATTTATTTTCATAAATTTTTTGAATTTAATTAAAACAGATCTAATCTTATTTAAACTATTTATATTCAATTTTTGCAAAATTTATTTTTATCTTTAATAACATATTTTCCTTTTCATTAAACTTTTATAATTTTTAGTTAATTTTTTATACTTTGTCATACATAACGTTACAAACAAAAAATTAACATAAGATTTTTATAAACCCAATATGATTGGATGAGGATAAAGGACATTACTCTAATGAATAACAATGAGAGAGAGAAGTAAGTTGCCTATCTAAAAGTGATAAGAAAAGAAAAAAAAAAAAAACCCAAAGATTTAAAAAGAGAGAAAAGACTAAAGAGTATTAGTATTAGACCCTTAATTTAAAACATCCATTGAACTAGATTTTAGAAAATGAAAGACCAAGATAAAAAAAAAATTTGGTTAAATCCATGAAGATTTAAAGGAAAAAAAGATTTTAAAAAAATAATAATAATTACATGATTTTTTTTTTTTTTAATTATTTGGATTGGTTTGGTTCAAAACAATTTGTTTTGGTTCATTTCATCGAAAATTTAATTACAAATCATTTATATACAACCGAACTTTAAAAACCCTTTAAAAGAAACCAATTTTTTTTGGTTTGCGATTTCATCCATGTTTCATCTTTTTTTTTTTGTTTTTTCTTTTTTCAGCCTAAAAGTTCCCCTCTTTTTTTCCCCACTCCAAATGTATATCTATCCAAAATGATTTATCAGCATCACTCAAAGCCTCCACGCTAGTTAATAATAAAGGAAGAATCGTCTTGTAAATGCTTTTGTATCCTGGATATTTTGGACGTCCCTTCGCATAAATCGCGTTTCAAAGAGTCGGGCAATGGGAAGTCGTCAAGGATTCCATAACTCTATACCACCTAACTTCATATGTCCCAACTGAGCATTCCCCTTTTTGTGTAGCGCCCCTGAGCATGGGTTTGGGTTTTTTGGCGTCCTCGTCCTAAAGTGAAGTGGAAAAGTCTGATGCCTCGTATGATTTGAATTAATGTAAAGTTGCGAGCTTGCGTCGCTGGTACGCGCATTACTGAAGAAATATTTAAAGTTAAACCACACGCAATAGGGAAGATTTCCTATATATTATTTCTCTGGGACTTTTTAAGATAATTAATATTTAGTATGATTCTAGAAAAAAACATGAACTTAAAACGATGTTATATTTCATTTTGTTATATATGTAATTATGCATATTAAATTTACTATATAAAGTACGAAAAAAAACTCAATTAGTTAGTTAATTGTGCGAGAGAAACAACAAGACCTACAACAAGGGGCAGTTCTTCAAATCAAATCACATGAAAATATGTTTTTGTTAGAATTTGATTCAATTTAATGTTGTTAACATACGTTTTAATCATAATCGAATTAGTTAATGAATAATAAAATAAAAGAAAACAAGTTTGAAATATAGAATTGCATGATAGGTTGAGAAAATAAAATGAAGAATTGTCAAGTAATATAAGACTAAGATTTGAAAAGAGTGCGACAAAAATACTAATTATTAATATAGATGAGTAGATAATTCTATTGTATACGTAAATTCACAAGATTCTTCTCAGTTGAATAGAATTCTTGATAAGTAATTAAATACAATTATGTTTTTAATATAATTTTTCAAAACCTGTTTCTATTTTAATGCCCACTTGATACCTTTACTTTGAAATATATAAAAGATACCTTATATCCATTGTTTACTAGTGATTAAATAAAACTAATGAATAAAAAAGAAACTATATCATTAAAATAAAACCCAAAACCCATTTTATTAAAATCCTAAACTAAATATTTTTCTATCCCTTTCCTTCCCTTCTGTTTTTATTCTGTAATCTTTATTCTATAGGGGTTTTTTCTTTTTACTCCCTCATCATTTCTTGCTTTTTTGATAGCCATTATTTAATATAGTTTAAAAAAAAAGGGATATGACTTTAAGTTTCATTTCTAGCACCAACCTAAATTACAAGTTATGTCCATTACTTTTTTTCTTAATAAAAATACTTTCTTTGTTTTATATTTGAAAAAAAAATTTGGTATTATTAATAGAGTGAAATCTAATTTTCTAATACAAGCACCTTAAAAAAAGAAAAAAAATTTTATTTTCAAAAGTTTTGTTAAAATGATAATTACTTTGTTTTTTTTTTTAAAGGTCGGACTTATTTTCTATTTTAAAAAAAACAGCCATAATGAAATTTACAAAAGGAAAAAAATCTTTCGATTTCGTAAGGTGTTTAATATCCTGTACAATTTACAGGGTATAAAGGGGGCATGATAGTTCTAATATATCATAGGGTAAGACATGAATAATAAAGTTATATGTATACACAAAAATAGGTATAGATAGGATTCTAAAACTCAAACCATCCTATATCCATTTATCCCTAATTGCTAGCCAACTACCTACTATTAAGGTTTACGTCCAAATACATATTTTTATTTTGGCCTATAAAACTCTTGCTCGGCCCAAGTCAAATCAATTTAATTGAAATTAAGAACATCTAAAAGGATAATGAATTTTCCCTAAATTTGAAAAACAAAAAATCCAAAGCTAGATAGATTTCATTTACCCAAGAAAAATCCTAGATGATGATATTTTTATATCCCAGAAGACAAGTTGGCTCAAATAATAAAAAAATTTAATTATAATGAAAATAAATAGGGGAAAAAAGAAAGGAAGAAAAAGACAACATCCGTGAACAAGAACACTTTCCCAAGACCCTCTTAAAAAAAATAACAAAGAAATGAAAACATTTGGGTGGTGTTGACCCCATTGTTTTCACAGGCCCAAAACACCATTCCCATCTCCATCAAATATAGGAATTTAAATACGAATTTCAAATATATATAAATCAAATATAAATAAAATATAAACACAAAACATAAAAAGGGCAATCTAAACAGACCTTATAATAATTCCATCAAATTTTTCTCATCATACACGCTGACCTAGACGAGCTCTATTATAAGAGGGTGGACAATGAAACAAGAAATATCCTACCACAAAATATTTGCCATTGAAGAAAGAAAGAAAGAAATAAGGATAGGCAAATAGGAGCTTTAAAGATTCGCTTCCACAAAATTTAGAGCATCTAAGTCTAATGATGTTCTTCATGATGCTATGGGCGTTGCAGGAGCCGCTGT
>JAMXBC010001033.1:0-10402 GCA_024138005.1 Lumnitzera racemosa
TATGGGGTTTTAAATCTATTAGTCTAGAAATAGAAATTTTAGATTAGGTACTAAATAATTTTTTATTGTTTTAAAGTACTTCGGAAACTTTATAAATTCAAATCAATAAAATTACACTTAAATTTCACTAAAAATTGGACAAATAATAAATAACAATAAATAACTACCTTAAAATGGGCGGTGGAAATTGGCCATAAGTATGGCCATCTTTACATAATGCAAAAAAAAACGAAGGAAAAGGGAAGAAGGAGAGAGAGGAAAGAGAAAAGAAAGGGGGAGTGATCAAAAAAAAAAGGAAAAAAAAGAATAATAAGAAAAACAAGAATAAAAAAAAGGATTTCATTAATTTTTTTTTTTTCGTGTCTAATTTTTAAGTAACCTTTTTTTCCATAGTTATAATTTTTTTACATTGATATATAATAGGCTTAGGGGAGATAATTCGTAATCTTATTTTTCACCATCATATCGGCTTCCCCCTTACTCCATTGCCAAGCCAAGCCCCTCCTATTTCCCCATCATTTTCCCCTTACACACCACACTTCTACCATCCTACCACCTTTCCTCATTTACCCCCTTTTATACTTAAAACCTTATCCTTAAGTCCCATTCACCAAGTGTTTACCAAAATGCCTCCAAAACCCCCTAGCTTACACCCCACATTCAACTAGCGCCCTTTTTCTAACAGTCAACATGCCATCGTTGGAAAAAATTTAGTACTTAGAAGTAAATGCAGCATTTTTACCCCTCAAAAAATATTTAAAAAATTCCATTTCCAGTAACCCCAGAATGTCTTAGATATTTTGCGATTTCCAAAGGGGAACATGATGATCCCTTTAAGTTTTTCTATTGAAAAAATTTTTGTTTCCCCTTAGATCTTTAAAACCCGGGTTTAAAGCTAAAGGGACTTCAAGGACTTCAAGGACTCATATGGAAAATACTAACCTAACCCCATATTAGGTAGGGATCCATCTCTTTTAACCCCCTTTTCCAACCTTCTACCCAAACCCCTTACGTATGTCCACTGCCTTTGCCCGTTGAAGGTAACCCAAAAAAAAAAGGCTACTGAGTTAAAATCCAAATCACCATTAGCGCCGACTCCAATTTACTAATTTCCAACCAAACGTTTGGGCCCCCGCTTATCTAAATCAAGTCGACCCTTGACTACCATACTTCTTATTTCCCCTATGTTTATCATACCCCTACTTACACTATCAATGACACTGCTTCTAACAAAACTTTTTTAAAATGATTCTTTCCTTTCAATTGAATATTCTTTGTTTTTTTTCCCCTTTTTAGTATATTAAGTAACATTATTGAAAAAATCCCTTTTTATCTTTTCATACATGTAAAATAACTAGGGGGCAACTATAAAAACCCCCCATTTTCCTTGACAGACAATCATCAACTTTCAATACAAAAATTATTCTCTAAGTAAACTTAGTTTCTTTTAACTCTCACTTTTATCTATTCCCTTTAGAAAGGAAATAATAGCGAGTGCCCCCTTCAATTAATCCCGGTGGTCTATCCCAGCGGATTGTGGTCGTGTGGATCGTAGGGTATGTCATATCCATTCAGTACCGCCGGGACTTTGCTAGCTTTTCTTGTTCTTTTGGGTTCACCTCTTTGGGGTCCCTTTCCCCATATTTTGCCCCCAGAGAAATCAAAAAATGAATGACCCAACATTTCTCTAAAACCTATGCTTATGGCCCCAGGGTTAATCACCTAAAGGATATTTATAGTTTTATAGGACAAGAATGGTGGAACTAAAGTCGATGTGAATTAACAGGGGGCACTTTTTTTAGGGGAAGTGTGGGTGGGGGGGTATTGGGGGGAATTAGGGAAACCTGAAATTTGGCTACAAAAAGGCTTGATCTTAAACCAGCATTCTCCCCCAAATTTTGTGATCCAAAATATTACCCCTAAAGGGCCAAATAACTCGTTACATACCAAGAATGTAGATCCTCTACTATTTCCTTATAACAAACCCTTGCTTTTTCACTATTTGGTTCAATGGTTTAAACATGTGACCAATAACCCCTCTAAACCCTTTTTTTGGGTTTACTGTTTACCCACTTAGTTTTTTAAATTTTTGCAAGGAAGTCCGTTTTTTACACCCCCAGGGTTGTTTTTGGTTAAACACCTTAAACTGATTGAATTTGTCAGGATTTTGGAAAAAGGTATGCAAAAATTTGGGGTTTTTAAAGAAACCCCTCCTCTTTTTAAATCTTAACTCTGAGCAAGAATCACTTACTTTTTCATGAATTAGGGATAATAGTGATCCTGGTCTCTCTAATAAGTTGCTTCCCCTTTTCGAAGGATAGCTTCTACCACCTGCTGATCACACTACAGCTCTCCTCCAAAAACTCCCTTACTAACCTTTTCCTCCTAATTTTGGTTTCCTTCTTTGATCACTGCCCTTTTGGTATCTAGATCCTTTTTATAATTCAAAGATGCATTTTATTCATTTAGGAAGGAATTCCAGATCACACTACATGGATTCAAGGATCTACAACATTTCACTACATAAGACTGTCCCTCTTGCCCCTTTCCTCCCCCAGCTAAAAAAAGACTACTTTCCTGATTAAGTTGCCGACTTCAAATTTTTTTCTTATGTTGCTTTATGTTTTTATTTTTTGGGCTTGACCTCGGCCATTCATGTTTTTTTTCTCATTCTTTGTTGGATTTTTGTCCTTATGGGCCTTTGTTGACATTTTAACATCATTTATTTTTTTATCATGGACTCTTTGTACTAGGGAAAAGCCTCTTATTTTTTGATTAACTTTGTTACTCTTAGAAGTTTTTTTTAGTTTTCTTTAAAATGATTGCTCCTTTGAGCTTGTATCTTCTTTGTTCTTCTTTTTTTTAAGGGGGGAATCGTAAGCTTTAAATGGAGCAAAGGCGAAATTTTCTTAATCATCTTTCCCCCAACCGACTAAAACCTCCTCTTTTATTTTAAACTAAAGGGGGGGAAACATTTAAGTCTTTTAGAGATTCAAAAAATGTGTTAAGTTTAGTATAATAAATCTTTAAAAAAATATAGAAAAAAGTAACTTTTTAAATTTTTCTTATAACTTTGCATATTTGGATCTTAATTTTTTGAAAGTTTATATATCCTATTAAGTAATTTATTTAAAGGTTTTACATCCCAATGAGAATGAGACTTGGTTCCTAACCATCAAAAACTTTCTGGGTTAACCATTCCCTTTAACTTCTAATTGTTAAATATCTTGAAACAAATGCCATTTAGGGGGGGCTTTTAAAATAAACTTTTTTTTTCCCTTTTAAAAAAGGGGAGATTATTGAACTTAGAGTCACGGGTTTATTTGATTTAAAAAAAAATTAAAAAATTCAGTTAAAAATTGTTTAATGAGTTAATTAAAAAACACAACTATCTTACCAAAAAATTAAATGGGAATTATATTTGGTTTAAGAGATTGATAATCCTTACAATGATGAACACCAATTTGTCTATATCTTATGTTTTTAATAATGAAAACAGGGGAAAATGGTTTGCTACTTGACGTCTTTAGAGTGTTACCGGTTGATGGGGAAGAGTTGGGTTAAAAAATTTGGGTTACTTTTATTCCCAAGGGCATACGAAGGCTTGCCAAAATTGTTTGGCTTACTGTCATAACTAAAATGTGATGGTAAGCTTATTTCAATTAGTCCCTTTGGCATTTTAATTTTTATAACGGAAAGAATTGAAAGACAAATATAAAAGCTCAATAACCTAACCAAGACAATGAGATTTTTCTTTTTCCCCAAATTTTTCCCAAAATTTTTTTGTACTCTTTTGTCTATTTTTCCATTGTTTTTATACTCTAATTTGCTAATATTTTAAGAGATTTGAAGGTAGTGCTTTTGACTATTAGTTACAAAGTATTTTAAGTTAAAAACACTACAATAATAACCTTGAGATTAAGTTTTGTATTGTGAATAATTGTGATTTGTGCTGTAAGATGAGATTTTGATTTATGTTGAAGTTATGAGTAAAACTTATAAATCAAGTTGTGTAATGTAACTCTTGGAGCTTGGTTAAGAAATCAAAAAAGTGGGGTGAAATCCTCAGTTAAGGTATTTAGTCTGTAATAGTAGGGGGGTTCTTAACTCCATTTAAATTCGAGCTTGGGATCTTCTCTTTTTTTTATTCTATCTTTTTTTAATTTCCATAGCTATTTTTGTTTTTTTTATTATCTTGATGATACTCTTTTATTGCTTTTAGTGTTTAAATTTTCAAAAAGAACAACTTTTTTTTCCCTTAAAACCAAATTCACATATTTAAACCCATCCCCCCTTTGAGTTTTAGCCTAAAATTTTATGCCCAATAAAAGTAAGTTGGGATTGTGGTTTTACCACTTATTAGGATACTACACCAAAGTAAATAGAAAGCTTAGGAGTACTTCTCTTGGGGTTTTTTAAATTATTTGTCATACCCATGCTTCATAGTGATTTTTTTTAGGTACTTTTTCCCATTTTTCAATTTTTATTTTTGTAAACTTTTTTTAACCCCCAAAAAAGGAACTAATAGTGACTTGATCGCAGTAAAACCCGGGCCCATGCATAGAAACCCTTTTTTAAGAGAACAATTAGGTTGCCCAGGCCAAAAAACTAACCCCTTTGATGATATAGCTAAAATGGTAAATTTCCTTTTTCCCTTATTTAAACTAAGTAACGGGAAAGGGAGGTTGAAAAGGGGTTTTGGGCTAGGGTTTGAGGGGGTTATGGGAGGGGGGGTGTTTTTCTATTGAAAAAGTCTCGTTTGGGGATCTGTTTTGGGATTTCCGGGTTAAACTCCCTTAAATTCGGGTTTGGGAGAAACGTAATTTCTTTCCCTTTACAATAGACCAGATAACGGGTCAAATTTTAAACAAATGATTGATTGCTTTAAAAATTTCATGATAACTAATAACTTTTTTTAATATTTGTAGGGTACCCCTTTTTTTTCTCTGCCCCCATTTTTTAAAGCTAGTTATGCTCACATCTGTATAGACTTTTTTGGGTGGGTTTACGGTGAATTTTTCAGATGTAAAAATATTCCCACCCCTAGGTTAGTACCATTTGGGGTTGGGAAAGAAAAAGAAAGGAAAATCCTTTGAATTTGGGTTTTTGAGCTTTTTTTTGTTTTGGGGAAATTTTAACTGGGGGGGGAATCCCTAGGATGCCAAAAAAATTTTCCTACCCAAATTTGTAAAATAGTTTTTAAACCTAAAGCTTTTATAAACTCTTGTGAAAAATTAAAAAACCCCCATATGTGGAAACACATATAAAGGTATTTTTGGGATAAAAAGGTTTCGATCAAGTATTTGAAAAGCTATACACGGGTTTAAATTTTTTAACAAATGCCCAGACTAGTTTACTTTAAGCGGGTTAAGTTGTAAAAACCTTGTATAAACTATATCTCCAATAGCGGCATGGGATCAGTTTTTTAATTTTAGACATTTACATAGTAGGACTGTTACGATTTCTTCATTTGGGTTTTAATAACTCACCCACAGTTACAAAAATATACTTAGGAGCAATTTTGCAGCAACTATGGAAAAAATATAGCAACTATAACAACTCATGTACATAAAAACTTCACTACAACTTTACAATTCCCTTCCCCGAACCATGCTTTGTACCTTTTTAAACTTATACTCTTTAAGGTATATACACGAAAAGGCACCGAACGAGAGATAAGAAAAAAAAACACTATTGTTCGAGGGGTAAAACCAAGGATATTATGCACCATGCTTTACCCTGTCCTAATCCACAAAATTTTTATTTCCCCAAAATGAAGGGCGAAGGGTTTCTCACCACTAACTCTTATTGAATAAGCTAGATAAGACTAATAAGAGGGGGGTATTTTTTAAAAGGAAAACCTTTTTTTTCAAAAATATAAGAGTGGGTGTCTGTGTAACAAAAAAAATGAGGGGTTAACTATTCCTCCTTAAGGTTATTTGAAGTAAGAAAGACAAAAAAAGGTAAATTACAAAGAAATAACAAAAATTCCTAAGACCTTTTGCTTAAAAGGATAAAATGGGGAAGAAATCTAGTAAAAATTTTAAGGAAAGGATTTATAGCACAATAATAACTTACTATATTAGTAATTAGGAGCCTGGCATGCGCAGCGAGTCGGGGTAAAACTTTTGATTCATAATTTTGGGTTTTCCCCAAGCCGAAGTCCCCTCAGTCCAAGAACATGGGATAGAGAAGGAGATAATTTTTTGAAAGTTGTATTTAAAGGGGACATGTCAACCCGTTTTAGTGATTTAGGGAAAGGAAAAGAAAAAAAGTATACTTGGTTTTTTCCAGAAAAAAAGAAGCTTTTACAATTGAATATCCCATGATTAAAGAGGACAGCTTGATAAAAGAAAGAAGAAAGAAACTAGATACATTTTTTTGACTTTTCTTATTAGGCGGGCCCTTTGGGGACTATGTTTTGGGTAAGGGGGTTTAAAAAGATCAGGGCCAAAAGAATTAGCTAGCCGGGTGACAATCGAGGGTTTTTCAAAATTTAGGGGAATCTTGGGCCCAAAATCAATGTTTGGTGGGTTTTTAGGGATTTTTAACAACACCCCTTAGATAGAGAGGGGAAACTTCGTCTCTTTCTGGCTCTTGAGCTACCCACCCTGTTTTGGTGAGTCTGTAAAAGTCTCCAGCCGTCTTCTTGTGATTTTAAACGAGGGCATTGATTCCTATCATGAAAAAAAAAAAAAAATTGAAATTATGAATTGGGTTTGAAACCTAAAGAAGGGACCTAATTTAAAAACTAGTTTTGCCTGGTCGAGAAAATGAGTCAAGAATGCTCAAAAGCATCTTTTTCAACTAGTAGAGCCCAGAAGCTTAAGTTTCTTGTATTTTGATTTTTAATTTTTTTCAATTGCATTAATCAACTCTAAGAAGTCATAAATTTTTGCATATAAATGTTTTTAAAGGGCCCCTAGTTATTAATAAAGAAATAATTCGAGGGCTATTTTGGCTTTTGGACTAAAAACCCCTACGACTTTTTAGTATTTTAGGAACGAAATTTCTAGTTTTTAGGAAAATAATTTTATGGAATTTTGTATTTTTTGTACTTTTGGAAAGTTTTTTTTTATCCTATTTTCCCTTTTCCCTTTTTTCCCAAAAAATATGGGCTTCATTCACTTTTCTTATATTATTGTAGGGGTTTGGAGATTTTAAAAAATCCAATAATCCCCTTTTTAAATTTAATCTTTTCAATAAAAACTTTTTTCCCCATAAAAAAAGGGTAACCCATCATGCTACACGGGGTATAAGTTAAAAACGAATTTAAAAACCCTCATAATTATTCCAAAAGGTTTTTTTTTTGGGAAATAACTATTTTAAACAAATTTTCAAAAATTTTTTTAATTTTGCTAAATAGCTATTATAAGAAAAAAAACACCATAATAGGGCTCTTTTGAAATAAAAAGGGGTTTACAAATTTTATTTCCCCCTTTTTTTGGTGTGGTGAAACAGGTTTATTAGATTAAACTTTGAGAAATAAATGATTCACAGAATATAAACCCCAAGATTTTAATGCACTTTTCCATTTTGGGGCAAGGGTAAAAGATATTTTTTATTTTAAATAAAACCCTTTTTTTTAAGTAAATTTTTAAATTTCCAACTTTTTAAAAAAGGGTTTTAAAGCAATTTGATTTTAAAATTTTTACAATTTAAGGGGTTTTTAAGTAATTTATAATTAATTTAAAAATTTGGCCCCTTTCCAAATAAAAACAAATATAATTAAATTTCAATTCATCTAAAATATTAGTTGACAGCTTTTTTTAAATTGCCAAAAATTTTTAACCCCAAAGGGCAATAAGGGACCCTTTTAAGCTTATTTAATATTTAAAATTTTTCCTTAAACCCAATTAAGGGTATTGAAGGTTTTTGGGGGAAACTAAGGGGAACAAATTTTTTTGGGTGCAAAAAAATTTTGTGGAAAAAAAGGGTCCCGGGGACGCGGGAAAAAAAAAAAGTTGGGAAAATTTTTTAATTAATTTAGGTCCCTAAGTTTTTTGGGCCCAAAAAAAAAACAAAACCTTAGATACAAATTTTTTTAAAAAATTTCAAAACAGAAGATAAATTTAAGTAAAAATTTTTAGAAATGAAAATTTTTTTAAAAGAATGTTTTTAAAGGGAAAAATACTTTTTTTAAAAAAAGGAAAAAAAAAATTTTTATTAAAAAAAAAAAAAAATTTTTTCTAATATTTTTCAAACTAAAAAAGGGTTTTTCCCCAAAAATACTAAATAAAAAATTTTTTTTTTTGGAAAAAAGGTTAATATTTTAAAAATTTTAAATTTTTTTTAAAATTAAAAGATTTTTTGTTTAACTTTTTTTTTAATTATTGAAATAATTTTTTATTTTCTTTTATTTTTTATTACCGTTTAACCCAAATATTAAAAAAAAGGTGTTTTAATTTGAAGACTTTTTTAAAAAAAAAAAATTTAAATTTTTAATGAATTAAAAAAAAAAAAAAGGGGTTAAACAATTTTAAATTTTGGGGTTTTCAATTTTTAAAAATTTGCTAACCTTTGAACTCCGCACTAGAAAAAAAAGGGTTTTATCTAAATTAAGTTTTCAAAAATTTTTTAAAACAAACCTCCATGTTTTTGGTTTTTTTTTTTAAATTTTGTGGAACCCACCATTTTTACCTTTTTCTTTTGACCTTGTTTTCAATTAAACCCTTAATTTTAAAATTTAAAATTTTTGGGTTTTTTTAAAATTAAGGGAACCTTTTAAAAATTTTAACCCAAAAAAAAATTTCCCCTTTTTTAATTAATGAAAAATTTCCCATTTTTAAAAATTTCATCCCAAAAACTTTTTTAAAATTTTAAATTTTTTTTTTTAAATTTTTTTTTTAAAATATAATTCACTTTTTTGAAAATAAAAATTCATTTATTTTTAAAAAATTTTTTAATTTTTCCATTTTAATTTTTTCAACCTTTTTTTAAATAAAAATTTTTTTTAATGGGAAAAATTGGGTTTTTTTTAAATTTCCTACTTTCAAACTCTATTTAATATGTGGTTATTTGGTTAAATTTAAAAATTTTCTAAACCTCAAACCTTAACGGGGGAAAAAATATTTTTTTTAAATTTAAATTCTTTTAAAATTTTTTAAAAAATTTTGGCAAAATTTATATTTCTTATTTAACTCAATTTTTAAAAATAAAAATTTTCGGTTTTAAATTTTAGTTATTTATCTTTAAAAATTTTGGCTGTTTTTATACCTTAATGTAAAAATTGGAAAAATAAAAAAAATTTATTTTTTTTGAAAAAAAAAAAAAATTTTTTTTTGGGAAAAATTTTTAAACCCTTTAGAACCCCCTTTTTATTTAATAAAATTTTTTTAAACTAAATTAAAAATTAACAACTAAAAAAGTATTTTTTTGGCAATTTAAAAAACTTTTATTTTTCCTTTTCCCCTCAACCCTTTTTTTTTTTTTTTTTGTAATTTTTTTTTTTTAAAAAATTAAAAAATTTAAAATATTGGGGGTAAAAAGGGGCCTAAAAACTATTCTCTTTATTTTACTTTAATCAAAAATTTTTCCTTTTTTTTTTCTTTATTGTTATTTATTATTATAATTTTAAAATTAATTTAAAAAAAATATTTTTCATGAAAAATCCAAAAAGGTTTTGGGAAAAAAAAAAAAAGGAAAAACCCCCTTTAAAGGCAAAACCCAAAACTTTTTTTTTTTAAAAATAAGTTTTATTTAAACAAAATTCTAAAATTTTTTGCTTTCCACCATATTGGATACCAGTGGGTGAAAACAAAAAATTAGGGGCCCCCTTTTTTTTCAACACTAAATTCCTTTTTCCCCCCTTTATCGAGGGCACAATTAAATTCCTCATTTTTTATTCTTTTCCTTTTTTTTTTAATAATAAAAAATTTTTCCCTTTTTAAAAACCCGTTTTTTTTCCCTAGCTTAATCTTTTTTCCCCCCCTTTTTTTTTTTAAATTTTAAAAAAATTTTATATTAACCAAATCAAAAAAGGGGTCAGGGTTTTTTAAAAAAATTAAAAAAAACCCCAAAAATGCTTGGAAAAAAGGGGGGGTTAAACCCCCCCCCATTCCTTTAAAAAAAAAACCCCTTTTATTTTTACCTCTCTTATTTTAAAAAAAATTAACCTTTTTTTCAATTTAAAACCATCCAAAATTTTTTTCTTCAATTGAAAAAAGGGTTTTAACCTAAAACATTGGGGGGGGACCTTAATTTACCATTCCTCTTAAAACCTTCCAAATTTTTTAAAAAACCCCCCTTTTTTGGTTTAAAAACCCTTTTTTTTTTTTTCAATAAATTTCATTAATCACTTATACAAATGAAGAACAATTTCCCCCCCCCTTCTAATAAATTTTTCCTTTGAAATTTTAACCCCAACTAAAAAAAACCCCCGTTCTTTTAAAAAAAAGTTTTT
>JAMXBC010001034.1:0-10376 GCA_024138005.1 Lumnitzera racemosa
ATAGTTTTTATACATGTTTTTTGTATACTTTAGCAATGCTGTATTGGGGGAGGGCCGTTGGAATATGCGAAAAAAAAAGAAGGGTCAGCTTGTTTTGTTCGATAGGGGGGGCTTAGCCCAGCCCTGGAGCCCTCTCTATCTTGGGTTTCTTAATAAGGGAGATGCGGTCATTATTTGGGTTTTTAGGGGGAGGGTATTTTAAATTTGGCATACTATAGAAAAAGGCGGTCATTTGACTTGGGCAGGATTTTGGTTTAGAGAAAAGAAAAATTTCCCTAGTTCCCCCTTTTTTTTCCCCTCGAGCTCATTGCGAGTTAAAGGCTCAGTAGCCTAATTCCTATCAAAAGTAAAGGGCTAACCTACTGAAAGCGAAGTCATCCTATTTTAAAGGCCGAGCTAATACAAAAAACCGAGAGAAAAAAAAAACCCCTTTAAAGGCATCAATTTCTGTTGTCTGGGGGGGAGAACCGAAAAACTACCAACAAAGACTTAAAGGGCAAAGATCCATTCACACGGAAAGGGAAAAGGGGGGGAAAAAAAAAAAAAAAATTTGAAAGACTAACCAAAAAAGCCTACAAATATGGGCGCCCTTTTTAAGCATTTCGCCAAAGCACTACAAGACTTAAAGGGCTCTTACTCGAACCCGAACATCTAATTGCTGACCTCACCTTTTTTGGGAAATCCTTTTCCTTCAAAAGATAACCTAAATTTGATTGCATTCGACTTCTTTTGTTAAAAAATTTCCACGGGCACTTCTGCAACAAACTTTTTCTGTGCAACTAGATTCAACAAACTAAAAATTAATGCTATTTTAAACTAAACAACACACAATACTATAGCTCCCAAAACACAAATAAACATCCCTTATTGTAGAATGACAACTAATAAAAAGTTTAAAAACCCCCAGCCAAACTTTTAAGAAAATAACATGCGTATCTCCCCCCAAAAATCAATACTAAGATGATACGGCCCCAAAGAGTGTACACAATGGGGCCAAGCCATGATTTGGGTATTTTTTTGGGGGTTTAAGGGAAAAAAGAGGGAGAGGGGGAAGAAGAAAGTTTTTTATAAATAAAAAATGGATGGATAATTTTACACCAAACACAAACACAATTAGAGGTTGAGCCCCCGAAAAAAAGTTCGAAAACAACTTACAACATTTTAAGATTTTCTAAAAATTGCAACCTTTTCGTTCCCCCAGAGATGGGAAGAAAATACAGCAAAGATTACACTCGAACATTTCCCTTTTTTGAAAATAAAGGGTATTCTTAAGCTTTAGAGCTTGCCACTTATGGAAAAAAATTTTTTTATGCTTTTAACTCTTTTAAACCTTTTTTCCTGGGGGCTTATCAATCTTGACCTTAAGATTGTGGGGAACCCCCCATTTGAGCGAGTTTGTGAGTTGCAACTCCCCCCATTTAAAAAACCCTTTGTACATTTATTTTTTGTTAGTTTTATCGAACTTTATTTTTAGCTCAACCTTTTATTGTGCTTGTGTCCCAAAGGGGTGATATTTTGTCTACATTTACTGTCAAAACCCTCTTCCCTACCCCACTTTCCTTTATTTCCCCCCGAACCCCAATAACCTAATCAAGGCCCCAAGTCTTGCTGTGTACATTTGTGGGCCGTAAAGTACACTTTTGGACTGGCTTTGTTTTTCCTGGTTTGGTTCGTACACAAATGGGTCCTTCGGCACACAGCCGAATTGATCCGTATTTAAAAAAATTTTAAAACTACATAAGAAGGGTGGCTAGAGATATCCCTCATACAAATGGCCTTGGGGGGGGGTTTGGGTTAAAAAAAAACAATCCTGGAGGGAAAAATTAAGAATTATTTTTTAAAATTTTTTTCCCCCTCCTTGAAGGATTCTTTTAGTTTGAAAATCCTGCCATAATTGGGGGGGTTGGGCTTTTTTTACAAAAAGCTATCAAAAAATCTATACCCCCAAGACCCCTTTAAGATTAAAATTAAACCTTTTGGGGGGCTTAAGATTTGGGGTAAATTCGGGGGGATGTAACTCTAAAAATTATTTTAAAAAAAAAAAGCTAATTTTTAAACCTTAAAAATGATAAAAAAGCCCAAACCCTTTGTTAAAAAGAAGTTTTAAGAAGGGCTGAATTTTTTTTAAAAAAAAAAAAACCCAATTTTCCCCTTAAAAGTAAGATCGTTTAATACAGTACTAAAAAAACTTAGAATCCAAAAATCAAATTTTGGATTACGACAAGAACTTAAAAAATTTTAAGTAAGCCTAAAAGGAGTTTAAAATAGTTTTAATTTTTCCCCCATATAAATATACTCATATTTTTATAATACTTGGAAATAAATAAAAATTATATCCAAAAATTTAATTTTAAATTACCAAAATTATATAAAAGGGTGTTGAACTCATGAAAAAAAATTAAGAGAACATACCCTTAAAAAATAAAGAGGTTTTGGGGAACTTAATTAAAACGAGTATAGTTATAAAATTAATAAAAAATACACTTAAAAAAAAAAAACACGTACATTACTAAAAACAAAAATTTTTAAATTTTAAATAACCAAAAAATACTAAAAAAAAAGTTCAAATCCTACCCTTTACAAACCCCAACTACTGTTGGATTTTGCGAGAATTATCGAGCAATTTGTAAAACTCAGAATTTGGTAAAAAAAAAAAAGGGAAATCTCCCTAAAAGAGATCCCTCCTACTTGCATTGAATGAGGAAAAAAAATTTAAAAAAATCAATGAGGACTGCAACCAACCTAAAAAATTTAAAAAAAAAAAGGACTTGGGACTTCATTTTGGGCAACTTTAAAAACTAGATACATTTAAAAAAGGGAAATTTGGGAAAAAAAAAATAGGAAAGAAAATAAGAAAAACAAGCAATTTTCGTATTGGGGTTGAACTTAACCCAAAAGTGAATCTACTATGGAACCCAACGGCAACCATTATTTTCTCTTTGGGCCATGGATGTCGGAAACCCCTTTAACTCCCTACGGCTCCCAAAAAGAAATCCATGAACAAAAAGGGTTAAAAATTTTGTCTTGTTTTTAAAAATTTTTTTAAAAAATAGTTTTTTTTATTTAAAAATTTTTATAAAAAAAATTGAGTTAGGTTTTTTTAAACTATTTTTTGTGTGAAAATTTTTTTTTTTGAAAAAATTGTAATATTTAGAAAACCTTGTTTAAAAAAACTTCTATTCTTTCAAAAATTTTTAAATTTGTAAAATAAATGACAAAATGATGTTTTTTCTAGTTTAAAAATTTTTTTTGTGGGACGTGTATGATATATAGATAACCTCTATATAGCCTAAATTTTTTAAATTTTGAATTTTTTTTAATTTTTATTGCATTTTTTTGGCCTAAAAATAGCTTGAAAAATAGGATAAAATTTTAAAAAAATAAATAGGAAATTATGAAATTTAAAATTTGATGAAAGGGACATGTATTGATCTAGGGAATAAAAAACAATATTAGGTCAGTTTTGAAATTGGGTTTGGGTGTAAAAAGGATCAAAATTTAAAGTAATTTAAGAAAATTTCATAGGTAAAATCATAAATACAATGTAAAAGGCTGGGTTAAAACTCGAAACAAGGGTAATAGCGGGGAGGGGAAAATGTTTTTTTGGGGCCTAAAAAAAAATTTTGAGGAATTTTTTGGTGACTCAAACATTTTTTAAACAAATTTACTTTATAAAATGGTTTAAATTATAAACCCAAGATATATTTTTAGTAATAAAAAGGGTTTAAAAATGAACAAATAGTTGAAAAAAAAACTATGCAAAATGAACTGATTAGTTTAATGAAAAGGATTTTTTTTAAAATGAAATTTAAAATAATATTTTTTCTGATTGGGATACGTTATAAGTATTTAAAGAGTTAATAATACTCATATTATACATTATTTTAACAAATCAGGTAAAATATATTTTTTAAAAACCCTTTAAAAAACGTATAATATGAAAATATTTACATAAAATAAGTATAAATTTTATTAAAAACTTTAACTACCTGTTTAAAAATCATCTCTAGAAATAAAACCCGTTTTAAAATGCTTCTTATCGTTTTGGTTTTTTTATAAACCCAAAAATACTAAAATTTTAAATTTAAAAATTTGGGTAATCTTAAGTGATTTTAACCCTTTTAACTTTTAAAAAATATTCGAGGGAAAGTGCAAAATTTTAGTAATTTACCGAAATTTTAAAAAAAAATTTAATAAGTTAAAAAATATGTTTGAACAATTTAAACGATATATAATACTTTTTATTAAAAAAATTTCATATATTATCAATTTAAATTTAAAAATTTAAATTTTTATATAATAATAAAATTTTTAATTTTTATTATTATATTTTATTAAAAATTGGGTAATCTTAATTATATTTAAATTTTAAAAATTTAAATTTTTCGAGAAAGTCATATTTTAGTAATCTTACCGAAATTAAAAGAGATTTTAAAAAGTTAAAAATATGTTTCGATACAATTGAAACGATATATAATAAAAAAATATTATAAATTACAAATATTATCAATAAAATTTAAAAATTTAAATTTATATAATAATAATAATAAAATAAAAAATAATAAAAATAAAAATTATTATTAATTATTATTATTATTATATTATTATTATTTTAATTAAATTTTTATTATTATTATTATAACATATTCATATAAAGTAACTATTTTAGGTCAAAACCTTTAAAGTTTTTGTAAAATATTTTGAAAATTTTAATTTGGGGGTTTTTTTTTATATATAGAAACCCTGGGTCGACTATTGACACTCGAGTCTTCTGTAGGAACATTTTAAAAATTTAAATTAGGAAATTTTTAATTTCAAAAAAATTTTTTAAAATACTGAAATTTAAAATAATAAAAAATCAGGAGTACTTTTTGGGAGTGATTGTAATTAGTTATTTGTACGTTTAGTTGTGTGTGTTAAAGATATTTAGGGTTTTGAAAGTAGTTAAACTCCTGGTATACTGTTTTGTTTGTTGCATTGTATCTAAATGTATAAATTATTGGTCACTTTTAATTTTAACTAATGAAAATTCGGTTATCATAAAATTTGGACATACAAGAAACCATTGGGGGAAAACGATTAAGGTTTTCAAGCCCAAATTTACCAACTTCCTTCAAAAAGGGGAAAAATTGAAATGGTTCTTTTCCCATCCTTAGTCAAAAAAAGGGTAAACAGGTGAGGGGGGAGAACTGTGGTTTTAAAGGTGGCCCCCGGGGGGGTGTTTCCCATTGTACAAGCTCGAGTTTGGGCTGATTTGATTTTCGGGTAAAAATCCTTAATCCCAGGGTTTGAGCGGGTGTAATTTCTCTAAAAATCCAAGGAATTTTTAAAACATTGTGTATGTTTTCATTTGTTTTTATTGCATTGTAAATTTTATCTTAATTAAAAACTTGCTTGTGATTATTTTGGGACTCTTCCGGGTCCGTCCCCACTTATTGACTAGTTGTGGGCCCCATTTTAGACTCTTTGTATAAATTTAGTTTAAGACAAGATGTTTTGAAATCGCCAACTTCAGGTTTTGGATGCTATTGACTGGGAAAGTAAGGAATGAAAAATAAACTCAATTTGGGTTTTAACTTTTTTTTTAACTTTTTTTTTGGGATTTTGAGGAAACAAATTTAAAGGTTTTTCCCCTAGGATCCCCCACTAGTTTCTTAACTTATTGAAAATTTGTATAAAAAATTTGAGACTTTTTGATAAATTTTGATTAAAAAATTATAACTTTAGTTTGAAAAAACCGTTTTTTCCCAAGTCCCTTTTGTGTTATGAGAAAAACCCAGGTTATAAAAGAATAGTTTTTTTGTAAGACTATACTATAAAATTAAATCACAAGAAACAGAATAGATATTTTAATTTGTTAGTTAGGCCGCTTTAGGGGAAATGTCTCAAATGAGAGCACTATGGGTTAGCTTTTATTTTAAGTTATTTTATAGGGGCGAAAATTTTAAATGACCCCTTTTTTGGGGGATGCATTAAGGGGGTGAAGAGTCTTTTGGTGAAGCTTTTTGGGGGAAAAGCAAAACCTTTCAAATTTATGCTTGGCACTCATTCCTAAAGTAATTAACCCAATTTGTTTAGCTATCATATCCATGTAATACATGAAACATTTAAAAGCCCGTTTTGCCCACATTAAGCAGGGGACCCAATTTCCCAAACATAGCTATTTAAAAGGGGATCACAATAGCTTAAGGTAATTATGTCTCTTTGGATCTCAATAATATTTAAAGTTTTTTCTCAGCTTAAATTTTTAAAAAACCCCCTAAAGGGTAGCTTTTTTGCCCCTTTTTGGGTAGACTTCCTTTCTCTTGAAAATTTCCCTTTTTTCTTCAATTTTTTTCAATACTCTTTCCTTTTCAATTTTTTTCTTTAAGTGTAACTAACCGAACTTGGGTAATCAAGTTCATCTAAGTACAAGCTAACTTCTTTTGAGCCGAAGAAAAATGGGGGAACCCCTTTCCCCCCCTTCCCTTTGATAGAAAAAGAGCCTTTTTTGGGTACTAGTGCGAAAGGAGGGGGGGTTTTAAAGAACATGGGGAAAAAATTTGGGGTAGAAAAAAATTTAATGCCACCCTCTTCCCAATGTATATCCCAATGATAAAACCTATCCAAAAGGGGGGGGACGGGAAACTTTTTTTGGGGGTTTTGGAGATTGGCTTTAGCAAAAATGGAGGGGTTATAACAGTAATTTTTCCATTACTTTTTGTTTGAAGAATTATTTTGTCGGACCCTCTCCTAGGATGGAAAAAAGTTATGTCAAAAGCTGATAAAAGGGTTTTAACCTTGATGGGGGGGCCACTTTGGAGTTACAAGAGATTTTTGGGTTTTGGAAGGGTTTTTCCCTTTTACAAAAATTTTGATTCTACTACTATGGGAAAATCAAACATCTTAGATACCCCTAAATTATTTGGAGTTTTTTCAAAGGCATTTCAAGCCCTTTGGAATATTTGGGTTTAATCAGGCACCCTTACAATTATCTAGGGGGGGGATTTTTTTAAATTTAAAGGAAGAGTAGGGGGGGGTTTTAAATACTTTTGGAACCACTTTTGCTAAGAAATTATTTTAGGGTTTGGATTCTTCTGTTAAAAAATGAAAAATTTAAGTTCAGGGGTTTGAATTGCCAAGAATCAACTTCTGGACTTTTTTAAAACACATCATCAAGAACCTCGATGCAAGTGACACCTAGGCAATGTTAAAGATTGAGGCCTTTATGGTTTCTAAACATAAAGAGTCGATCGACTCCAAAGATATGGGGGGAAAAGGGGATTTTCCCCCCGGCCGTCTCACGGGTTTTTCCCCTTACATGGAAAAGGGCTATGAAAAATAAAGGGTTTTGGAAAGTATGGGCTTGAATTTTGATGTAACGGCTCCTCTGTCTTTTAAAGGGAAAGTTTAAATGGGAAATTTGCTCTCCACCCTGTTGCCATTTGGGGAAGGGGAAATTCCTCCTTACCCATTTTGGACAGGGGCAGGGTCTGTAATATTTACCATATTTTAGCTAATTTGACTTTACATTATTCTTTTGGGCAAGTGAAATTTGTTGCACTTTAGGGACTACCCCGAGTTGGGGGACCCGATCTCTTGAGGCAGTAAGAGACTAAGATGAAGTTGGAGAGGCAATTTAATTTGCCCAAAAAGACCAAACTCCAAAGACGAAACCCCGGGAGCGGGAGTTTAGCAAAAAGGGGAAACCCGGTTTTAGAGGCGATGCCCTTACCACTTTTATCACGAAGCTAACCAAATTTTGTGTCAATGCCTTTTTGTAAATTCCAATGTCATCTACTTTGGTCCCCCATGGGGGGAATAAGCCCCCACCTGCAATGAAAACCCAAAGGCGATAGTGTTTATCTTCTCCTTCAATTGATTTTGATAAGGGGATTGCAAACCCCTTTGAAAAACCCAAAATAGGCTAAAAGGGGAAGGCCCCAAAATGTGGCCAAGTCAAGTAAAACCCCCCCAAAAAAGAATTTCCAAATTTTTCCCCTATATTAAAGGTGTCAAAAGTTACAGAAAAGGGTACATGGGATTAAGGGGAGAATTTTCCATTAGTCCATCCCTTTTGGGGCTTTTATAAAAAGGGAAGGGCCTCTAGGCTAAGCTTTAGGAGTCCCCTTTAAATTGGGAGAAGTTCCTGAGGTTTTTTAAAAACAAACGTATTCTTCTCAACAAAGTAAGCTTTATAAAGCTAACAAGGTCTCCCCCAAAGGAAGATCCTATGTCCCCAACGTCCGTTTCCCAAAGGGTTTGGGGGGGTCTTGTACCCACAGCCCAAAATCTCAAATTGGAGAAGGACCTAAGTTTAATTCCCAGATAACCCAGAACCTTCGGGGATTTGTGCGCCTTATCCTATGAGGTAAGTCATACAAATTTTGAGGGTTTTTATCTTTTTGTGTTATCTCTTATATTTTTTATTTCCCAACCACCAACAACCCCTTTTTAAATTCTATATAAAAAACGACTATATTCAAGTGGCTTAAACATTTTGATGATGCTTGTTGAAAGGGAAAGTGAATAGGTGGGCTTAAAGGGTGAAAGGACAAAAAAATTGAGGCCCTTTTTTTTTAATGTCAATATTATCATAAAAAACCCAAAAAAGGGGAACCAAAAATTTTTTCGTGTTTTTTCAACAAAAAAGGGAGGAATTGGGTTGGGAAAAGGGAAAGGGAAAAGGAGGAAAGGAGGGCCTTAAAGAAGGGCCCTTTTAAAGGGGAAATTTTTGAGGGTATAGTAATAACTTGAAGAGGAATAAAATCAAGATTGAAGTACAAAGTGGCTGAAGAGGGGTTTATAGGCCATCTAAAAAACCCACAAGTGTAATCGAGAGTTCAATATGTTGGTCCCCCAAGAAGCCAGTTAGGGTAACCAAAAAAATGAGCAGTGTGTCCCTTTGTTAGGAAAACTATTAAGAAACTTGGTTAGCCAAAAAGGAAAGCAAAGACTAAGTAAGGGAGCTCTAAAGGGGGAAATTGGGGAAATGAATGAGTTATCACCAATCTTGAAAAAAGGGACATCTTCCCAATGCTGCCCCCCAAGGGAGAAGGCTACTTATCCTTCATCACGTTAGAATAGGGGAAAAAATGCGTGTGAGGATATCATAATCGAATAGGCAAAAGGGACAAACGATAGGGTACTTTTAAGCGAACCCAAAGTTTAGACTTGGAATTCTTGAGTTCCGGACTACCCAACTTATTAGGGGGCTTGGGGAGGCCAAAAGCAAGGCGGCCGTCTAAGATAAAGCCCCCCAAAATTTTTCTGGGTTTAAGGTTTCTTTTAGGAGGTCATCCCTAAAGGGGCCGTTTAAAAGGGAAAAGGGGCAAAGGGCTGGGGCCCCCTACTAGCTAAGCCCAACAAAAGGGATACCTTTCCCCCACCATTTTTTAGTGGGGTTCCCCTTCAGTTTAAACTCCATAGATCAACCTTTGAATGATTGACTTTTGGACTCCTCAAACCCTGTAGAATTTTGGCTAATACAAAAAAAAAGGGTTTTTAGCTTCTTTTTTTTCTTTTTTCCCCTTTTTTTATTTTTTTTTTTTTCTTGTGAACATCATTTTTGTAATCAACTTTAAAGGACTCACTTAGATCGTTATTTTGGTCAAAAAACCTTTAATTTTGCCTAACTCTTAATGGAAATGTTTTATGCCTCTTATCGGGTTTCGCTGTTGAAATTTTTTTTTCTCTATACTTTTTAATTTTATTTTTTTGGGGGGGTATTATGACTTGGGTTACTTTATTTCTTGAAGAAATTTGGGGGAAAATCTTTAATCAAGACCCCTTTTTACCAAAGTGGCCTTTTGTCACTTTGGGGGCCAAGTTTTGCGTTTTTTCCAAATGGCAAGGGGGGGGGGGGGGGGGGGGGGGGGGGGGGGGGGGGGGGGGGGGGGGGGGGGGGGGGGGGGGGGGGGGGGGGGGGGTTTTTCCTTTGTCCAAAAAGGGGGAAGTAAAAATTTTTCCCGCTAAGGTTTCCAATAGGAGTTAGGCAATGGTGTTCAGCTTGCCAAAACCCTTTAAGAGGGTTTTGGGGGTTTTAAAAATCTTACAAGGGGCTTACACTTATACATCCATTTACCCACCATGCGCTTAGACAATCTAAGATAAAAGTTTAAAATTCAAGTAAAAAATAAACACAAAATGATTAGGGAAAGAAATTTTTATTTTTAATAATTGATGAGTAAAAATTGGGTCATAATTACAAGAATCAATCAAAATATAATCTTAATTTTCAACATTCCCTAATGTGGGTGAGCTCTCCATTTTTCTCTCAATTTTGGGGAAGCGCCATTCCCCCAAATTCTCCCTTACCCTTTATTGGATCCCTTAGTTAAATGGGTAATTTTCCCTTTTTCCCTTTTTGAGATCCGTACTTATACCTTTTACAAACT
>JAMXBC010001035.1:0-10375 GCA_024138005.1 Lumnitzera racemosa
AACCCCCCCAAAAAGGCCCCCAAATTTTCCCCCTATTTTGGAAAACCCCCAAACCCCCAAAAAAAAAAACCCCCCCATTTTTTTTACCCCTTTTAAAAAAACCCCCCCGAAAACCCCAAAAAATTTAACCAAAAAACCAAAAACCGCACCCCCCAAAAAATAAAAACCCCAAACCCTACGAATAGGATAAAAAATAAGTAGCCAAAGTCACCGCACAACCCCCCCCCAAAATTTAAACCCTTTGCCAAAAAATCTATTTAAAAGGGAAATTTATTTTAAGGTTAAGTTAAATAAAATTCCCCTATAAAGAAATTAACCAAATTTAAAACCCAGAAACAAAAACTACAAAAACCAAAAAAAAGGGATTTGATTTTCACTTCTACAAAAAAAAAACCCAACCTACTTTAAAAAATTTGGGGATTCCAAGTTTTTAAATGAAGACAAAAAAAACTAAAAGGTTAGATAATCGATGGGGGGTTATGATTTATTAGTCTAACCCCAAAATCCCTATGTCAAATTAAAAAATTTCTATTTTTTAACAAAAATTAAGTGCTGGGTTAAAGGGCCCCTTTTTTCCAATGAAAATTTAATACCAGAATTATAAATTTTAAAATTTTTTTTCAATTCCTAGACAAAAATTAAATTTTGGTTTATTCCTTTATATTTTCCCAAAAAATTTAGTCCCCCATTGGTATAAAGTTCCACATAAATTTTGGGGGGAGAGTTTGAAAGGGGGATATAACCCAAAATGTGGAGAATTTTAAAGAAAACATTATTTTAGAAATTTTTTGGTTTAAATTGGTTTGAAAAATACTTTTTATTTTGTTAAATGTTTAAATTATCTACTTTAAGCCTAATTAATAAATCCTAACTAAATTATTTTGTATCCCCCAAAATCAAAATCAGCCCCCCCCCCCTTAAATCAAAAAACAATTAAAAATTTAAAAGTAGAAATTTTTTTCAAAACCCAAAATTTTTTTTTCCCTAACCTAAAGGGTATTCCAAAAAAATCAAAAGTAAAAACAAATATTTGGTATAAGGGAATTTAAAGACCTTTAAATCAACAACAAAAGAGCTATGGGTGTCTGAGCCCAAAATTTTTGGGAACCCAAAGCCCTTTTCAAACTTAAAATTAAATTTCTTTTTTTTATGAAAAAAAATTTAAAAGGGTTTTTTTTAAACTTAACCAGGGGTTGAAAAAACCCAAAAAAAGCTTTTAAATTTTTATTAAAAAGCATCATTTTCTATTTTTTTTGGGTTTAATAGCTCAAGCAAACTTTTAAGGCCAAAGCTAATTGAGCGAATTGAAAGTCAGCCTAAAAGGGAACTCTTTTTTTTTTTTAATATGGTTTAGAACAAAGCTTGGCTAAGCGATTCAGTGATAAATCAATTCCTTCTTAGAATTTTTTATTTTTTTAATTTTTTTATGGGGAAAATAAATCTTATTTCTTAAGGTAGCCACTCCAAAAATGCCTACTTAACTATGATTAGGAATTAGGCTACCATAGTTCCTTTTTCTTTTATAAAACCTCTAGTTTGTTAACAACATTTATTTTTGGGGAACCATTTTGATTACTTTATGCCTTTTTTTATTTTTTGTTGAAAAAAACTAAGTTTTTAATTTTAAAGGTCTTATGTTGAAAAACTTTAAGAAAATTCTCCTTTTACATAACTCCAATTATATATATATATATAATATATATATATAAAATCATTTGACAAAAGTCTGTAGAGATAAAGTCTTTATTTAACAAAACGTGCTAAAGAAAAATAATCAAGATTAAAAGAAAGTAAATTCAAAAAGTATCCACAAGAAGAAGAAACAAGTTTTTAAATATAATATAAAGGGGAATTATAACAACTATCATGATTTTTTCTTTTCTTCATGACATGCAAGTGCTAAAGTTTAAAAAATTGATAGGTGCTATTTTGAATAAAAAATCCTAAAGAATACTTTACTCTAATTATTATTATTATTAGAATTTTTTTAAAGTGGCCCAACACCTTATTTAATAACACGTATTGATTGTAGATCTTCCACTTTATTATATAATTACCCTTTTGGAGTTTCATTTTCGTATTAACCCTTCTTGTCTCAGTTATTAATAGATTGGACAAGAAACACTTAGCCAATCATAGAAATAAAAAAATTTTTTAGCCCAAAATTTATCAACTTGAAAGGAACCATAAAATTTAAAATCAAACCCAAGATTGCTAGTAATTCTCCCTTTTTTTTTTTTCAAATTTATCTAATTTTACAATTATTTCAATAAAAAAAAAACCCTTTAAATTAAAAATTAAGAAAAATTAAAGCAAGTAAGAAAAAATAAAAAAATAAAAAACAAGCAAAAATTGAAAAAAGAAACAAAAAAGAAAAAAAACCCAAAAAGATTTTTAAAACACATAACCCTTAGTAAATCGATTTTTTAAATTACACAATTCAAAACAACCCCAAAATCCCAATTATTTAAATTGTACCATAAAAATTTTCAAAGAAAAAATTTAAACTGGAAAAAACATCTCAAATTTAATTTCCTACCTTAAAAAATCTTTATCCGAATTGCTTTGGTAAAAAAAATTATCTAAAAATCCCAATAAGAAACAAATAGTTAACCATTTTAATCTTTTTTAATTTAAATTTCTAATTTTTACTAGCCGTTTACTATAGGACTCAAAACACAAACAATAACTAAAACAAAAAATTAAAACCAAATTTGGAAATATTAAAATTTAAAAAGGCAATTAACACGATGAAATTAGATTAAAAGGGAAAATGTTTAAATTAAAAATAAGAAAAAAAATTGTTAATAAAAATATTGGGGTTTAAAAACTGATCTACTAAGAAAAATTTAAAATTAAAATATGAAAAAGAAAAAATAAAAAGAAAAGAAAAGAGAGCAATTCCGACTAAACTTCCCTTTACAAAATTCTTCTAATGTGGTTTCCTTCTTAAAACCCAAAGCCCTAAACTTTTACTTATAGAATTTCAAACCAAAGGGTTTACAAAGAAACTTTCTAAAAGTAGGGAATTCTTTAGTAAATAGTAAAATCTTCCCCTTTAAATCAGGGCCCATAAACCCTAGGGGGAAAAACCCTTTCGCGAGACTTTTTAAAAAACCCAAAAAATTGTTTGGATAAAGGGCATCACGATTGAAACCCACAACCTAATCTCTACACATGATCTCTTCAAAAAACCCCCCTTTAAATTTCCCTCGCCCAAAAATTTCCCCTTTTTTTGGGGAATAAATTGGTCAATGAAACCCTTTTCCCGTTAAAGCTTTAAAACCCAAAAAACCCTTTTAAAATGATTAAAGCTCTTAAAAGCCCCTACAATTTGAAGTTTTTGAAAATTTAAGCTCCAAAAAAAACTACAAATAACATAAAAAAAGGAATAAAAGCCATAAAAAATTTTTGTCCCAAAATATATATCTAAAGGGGTTTTATAAACCCATTCTAAATGGTTTGGGTTTTTTTTGGAAATTTTTAACACCCATAACTCAACTCGATTATTAATCATAAAATGAAAATCTAACTTATAATTCTACCTATTTTTAAAAAAAAATTTTATGACGGGTTAAAAACCTCAACCGACTAAAAAATTGAACTAAAACATATTTAATTTTTTAAAAAATAACAAATTAATAAAATTGGGTATATAACAACATATTAATTTTTTTTTTTCTAACCAATAACAAAAAAACATGAAAAAGTAATTGTTTTTAAAGGGAAATTTTTTGAAAACCCTTTACAAAAAATAAACCAAAAACTATAACACAAGAATTATTTTTTCTTAAAGGTTAGACATCTGAAAAATAAAGAGATACTATCAAACCCACAAAAGTAAAACCAAACTCAACATTAAAAAACAACAAATTCCTATCTCTTAAATATTAAAAAACTCTTCCCGGGGAATAAGAAAAGGGTCTTCCACATTTCAATCTACCCAAGGGTCAATTTTACTAAATTTAAAATTTAAAGTGTCTAAAGGTTTAAAATTTTTTTATTAGCTGTAATTTTTTCCCCCTAAAATCACAAACCTTTTTTGATTGAAACTAAGAACACAATTAAAGAATTTTCATATAAAAATTATTTAAAAAAAAATAAATGATGTTAAATATTTTTAAAATAAATTTCCCTTTATTACCTTCTCTATAACTTAATGAAAAATAAAATAGCGGGAGTAACTAAAATTGTAAACTACAATTTTTAAAAAAAATCCCTATTGTTTTTTTATGATTTGGGAAAAACTATTGACAAACATATAAAACTACAATAAAGTAAAATATATTTATGGGAAATTTAAATAATAAAAATTGACCCATATTTATATTTATTTAATTAATATAATTTCACAAAGTTTCAATTGGGCATAATCTTTTAAAGAAAAAATCTAAACTTCATTTAAAATATTTTTTTAAAGAAAAAACCGCTTTTAGTGTAAGGCTCTAACTTGTTAATAGAGAAAACCCCCAAACCCCAAGTGTAGTACTATTTAAGTACAATAAGCCAATAAAAAAAATAACAAAATTGATTATTTTTTGGGAGCCCTTAAACAGGTTCAAAAGTTGAAACCCCAAAACATGTTTATGGAAGGTTTTTTCTTTAAAAAGGCTTTATAAATGAGTTTGCAATTTTAATCTAAACAAGGGTTTTTTTCATTTTTAAAAAGGGGTTTAAACCCCTTTGTGTCCATGTTGTTTTCCATACACAAACTAATTTATAATCATTCCCATGTTTTTTTTTAGATTTGCGGTTTCATGCCCTCAAATTTCCCAAACCCTTTAAATTTAAACTACAAAAAGAAAAAAACAACGGGATGCGGGAGTATGCTGGGTGTAGCCTTTCTAATATCAAAGAAAAATAGGGGTGATGGGGGAGTAAAAATTGTAAAAGGGAAAAAAAGGGGGAAAGAAAAATCCATCTCACCCTTTATTTTTTTTTTTAAAAAAGGGAAGGCTAAGCTATCTTTAAAACCAAGCTATTAGAGTTAGGCCTTTTCCCCTAAGCAATAAATTTTGGGGCCAAAGGGCCCTGACTAAGAAAACTCACCAACAATGTCCCTAAAAAGGAAGGTTTTAAATTTAGATAAGGTACCTATAAAAAAGCAAATTTGGCAAAACAATAAAAACAAAATGACCCATATAAATAACTACATGCTAGAAAACAAGTCCCAAATTTTTTATTTTTTTTTATTTAATTTTTAAATCATGCAATTTTTTCCCAATTTAAAGTAAATAAGCTTTTTTTTAAAATTAAGAAATTTAAATTTTAGAAAAATTTTCCCCAAAAAATACTTTCATTTACACTAGCTAAATTGGTCATTCACTTAAACAAATAATTTTTTCCATGTTTAGTTTTCATCTTTGAGACCCTATATCCCCTTTTTTATGAATTGTTATTAAGCAAAACATTGAATAGCCCAATTTTTAAATCCCCTTTACATAAACACCAAAGCACTTGAAAATAAACCCCAAACCCCCTAAAATCATCATTTCCAAAACCCAAAACCAATTTTAAACCAAATAGCTTTGGTAACCTTTTATCATTGGGGAACTTGACCAATCCCCATAAAGTCTCAGTCTATTTGGGAACCCATAAATTCAAAACTATTGCTATTTTTTTTCCATACCTAAGTACATACAAAAAAAAAAAAAATTAGAGAAAAGTAATCTCCCAATCTCAACAATGAAGTGCGACCAATGATGATCAGGGGAAACATTAAAAACTCAACCACAAACGCAAATTTTTTGTCCCCTACATTGGAGTGACAATCAAAAATGAACTCGCCCAAAACCAAAAATGAATTGCACCTCATTCCTTGCAAAAGGGGTTGGGTGCACTAATGACATTTCATGATTTAAAGTTTTTCCCAAATTTTTCCCAAATTTTAAATTTCAACTTATTTTTTTGTTTATTTCTTTTTTGGTTCTTGGGTTTCCCTTTTTTAAAAAATCAACCTACAATACTTTCATTAAACAATGGAGGGGGGGAATAAAGGGTATTTTTTTTTAAAAAAAAAGAAAAAAAAGGTAATTGTAAAAAAGGAAATGATAAAATACTTGGGCAGAGTTTTTTTTTGTATAATAAGGTTTTTATTGGATAAAATAAAGTTTTTTTTATCCTAATGTGATTTCTTTTATTGAAAATTTCCTTCAAAAATCATTTTTTTTTATACGGTGAAAAAAATTTAAACCAAAGGGATTGTTGAATTAAAAAGGTTTGATGTTATTGCAAGAAATGCTTGAATAAAAATTTTTTTTGCTGGTTTTTCAAAAAAATTTTAGGCGATTAGGTTTAAATTTGGGGGGGCTTTAGAGGGTAAAGGATTCTCTTTTCTCCTTTTGAAAACCCCTTTTGCGCTCTCTAAATTTGTCCGAGGGTTTTTGTGAAAATATTTGAGAAAATCCTGCAAATTTTTTCAACATCTGAGTTATCTCTATCTGTTATTTTAAATTTTTTTTGTTTGTTTTCAATTGCCCACGAGGGGAGGGAGAGAGGGGGGGGCCGAACCTTGACTTAAACCATGAGGGTTTCTTATAAAACAAAAATTTTTCATGTGTATGGTTTCCGGTGCATAATTATAAAATTTTGTGAAAACGTAAAATTTGTCTTCTTTTTTGGGAAATTTTATTGTAACCCAGACTGTATACAAATTATTTTTTAAAAAGAAACTTTAACATTCTTTTTTTTTTTCCCTTTGCTTTTTAGTGTTGCTTGGGGTGTCCGTACCTACTATGAAGAGTGGGTATATTCATTTGACAAATCCTTTTTTAGAATATTGCTTTTTTTCATATGAAGTAGATAAAAATTTTTGAACTAGTACTAAAAAAAAAAAAAATAAATTTTTTTTTGAATTTTTTCTAATATTATCCTTTTGGGGTTTTTTTTTAAAGAAGGGGAAACTTTCATTTAAAAATAAATAAATTTATTTACCTAAAAATTCCATAAATTAGATAAAAATTTTGATTTAAATTATTACTTATAAACTATTTTGCTATATAAAGGGCATCAATTTAAATAAAGTACAAAAGTTTCTTTTTTAATTTTTCCTTTTGTTTTATTCTCAAAATCAAAAATTTTAAGATAAATTTTTCTAGTTTTTTTTTGTAGTACTTTTACCCCTAATTCCCCTTTAGGGGGGATTAAAAGAAAAAACTTTGTGAAATATTTTTTCAAAATAAAACGATGCAAAAATAAATAAATTGAGCCCCTTTTTTTGGCAAAAGGCCCAAAAACCCAAACATGTACATATAAGCACCCTAAAAGGGACATAAACACATAATAAATTCAAAAATACAAAATCATAATATAGGTGGTAAAATGGATGGCCCCCTGCCCTATATGCCCCCAAAATTTTGTGCTTTTTATGCTCAAATTTTTTTGGGTACTAAATTTATTTAGACAGGTTTTATGATTAGTTTTTGGGCGAATCATTTGGGCTAAATGAACAATCAAGTTTTCCCCAAATTAAATAAAAACAAAATCAATAAAAAGATTTTTATTCTCCACTTCTAAAATCAAAAGCAATTTACTTTGGGGAAAAAAATGGAAGCCCAACTGCCCAATTTTTTTATTAAATAAAACCCAAATAAAATTAAAACAACAAATCCGCTTTTACCTTTTGCTTAATATCCTTAGTTTCAAAAAGATAAGTAGTGAACAAAATTTTTTCATTAAATTTTATGATGATGTTTAAAGCTTTTATTTTTTTCCCCTCGATAATCATTCTAAAAACTTTAAAAAATTGGAGGGTGCTATATTGGATTTGGTCCGCTACAAGTGTTAAAGCTCAATGTAAATTATTCTTATCAATCAACAAAACAAAACAACGGTAAACGTTTTGGAAAAAAGGGGAAAAAAAACCCAAACTATTTTCGCAAAAAACTAAAATTTTTACTCAATTTTTAATAAAATTCAATTCAGTAATAGTCAAAAAAAAGCTTGAGCCAAGCTCAAGTTGGAGCAACTCATATAGTAAATTAATTTGGAGCTACTTTAAATATAAATTGACCCGAACCCAATTTTAAAAATACTTAGTTTAAACAAAATTTTGGGTGACTTAACCCTTAATGAGTTGGGCAAGCTTAATGAGCTTAATTGATTTAGATATAATTTTTTAAAATATATTAAAATTTTAAATAAATATGAAAAAGGGTTTTAAGGGAAAAATTTTAAAAAAAGTTCAAACTTAATCGAGCAAAATTAAATTGAGTTTTTAAAAAACTTACTAAAAATATTTTTCAATTTGGGAATCAAGTTTTAAAAAATTTTTAAATTTAAAATTAAACTCATTTTTGATTTTTTCAATTTAAAGCAAAAACTCCTTGACTTGAATTTAAACCCTAATACTGTTTGTTTTCGTTTAAACCCCTGACTCCCGAGCATCCCAAAGGGCAGGGGCTAGTTGCATGACTAAATAAAAATTAGGAGCACTACGCCCCATGTCTTTAAATTTTTTAAATGTGCTTCAAAAATAAAACCCCTTTTTTTTTTTTTAAAGTTAAAGGGTTTCAACTTGATTCAATTTTTCCAATCCAAATCGTAAAACCTTTGCAAAAGGGCCAAAAAGGAGCCAAAAATTTAAAATGATTGGAAGGAAAAAAAAATTCTTTTTTTTGTTTCATTTTGTTCAAAATTTTAGGGGGGTTTTGGGCCTAAAACTCATTTAAAAAAACCCAAAATTTGGGTATTTGTAAATTGATTAAGGGTTGTTTTTTTAACCTAATGCTTGCATAAATCCTAATTGAATTAGTTTGTATATTCCTATACAAAATCAATCTTAATCATACAATTACAAAAATTTAAATAAGAAAGGGCCTTTCCCAAAAAAAATTTAAAAATTTCCTTATGAATTCCTAAAAAAATCAAAAAGCCCAAAACCACGTATTAAGTGAAAAAGAACTAAAAACCCTAACTCAACAACATGGAATAAGCAAATGACCCAACACACCAACTTTTAACTTAACCCCCAAATACCAATTTTAAACCTTAATGAATTTATAAAAACGAATGACAAGTACAACAACATCTAAAAAAAAAATAAAAATAGAAAAGGAATGGAAAAAATTTAAAATGGAGATGCCCAATCTTAAAAAATACAAAAATGAGGTTTTTTGTGTTTTTTTAAAATTTGGGAATACTCAAACAAAACTAACAGCAAAATACCAAATTTTTAAAACGTTGGGTAACCCCAAATTTTTCGATTTTTTTAATAAGGTTTAATTCAAAAAAAAAAAGATAAAAATTTAAAAAATTGACAAATGATGAAAATCCAAAAAAAAATTAAAAAAAAAAGAAAAAAAAAAAAAAATTTTAATTTTTTTTTTTAGATTTTTTGGGAAAAAATTTTTTTGGGGGTCAATCGTTTTAGTTTATTTTTAAATTTCCCAAATAATTAATTTTAAAAAGTTTTGGGATTTTAAGTAAAATTTAAAATTAAAAGAAAAAAACAAGCACTAAATAATGATTTTAAAGGATAAGTATTTGAGTATTTGATATTTTTTTTAAATTTTTAGATCATAAGTTTTTAGTCTTTATTGACCCATGGGGTCTTTCATCTCCAAACCCTTTTTATTTTTATTTTTTTTATAAATTTAAATTTTAAAGTATGGGTTCATAAACAATCAAAAATTTTAATCTTTAACCGATTTAAAAACAAATCATTGTTTAAAAAAATTTGAATTTTAATTTGATTTTTTTTAAATTAATTTTAAAAAGATAGAAATGATTAAGTCTAATTAAAATTTTATTTAAAAAAGATTCGAATTAACATAAAAGATTCAATTTATAGATTTGGAGTTTTTTTAAAACGATCTGGGGAAATTTTTTACCACACATACGCCCAAAAAAAAAGAACGGGGAAAAAATCCCCTTTTTTCCTTTAAATTTTGCAAAATTAAACAATTCCAAAACATACATCAAATAAGGGTGTGGGGGTCAGCCCCAACGCCACATCCACGGGTCACACGGGAAATTAAAATTCCCGCACCTTCCTAATCAGTCCTAACCGACCAGAGAACCGCCCCCACTAACCACACGATCCAAGTCAACTCTAACTGCTGTTACGCTAGTAACAATTCCCGGTGAACAAAATGACACCATCTTCTCATTTTTTTAAAAACAACTACGGCCTGTCACTTCGCGTTCACAGTACACCCAAATCCACTGCAGATTACGGCCCAAAACCAAATTTTTATCACACGCCCCTCTCTTCATCGACGAACAGCCCCCAACCGCACGGGCCCCCCGTTTACGCTGCACCCGTTGGCAGCCTTTCCCTTTGGCACATCCACTACATGCCACACACCAACAACCACCACGTTCAAAAGCAGTGAACGCTACACCCACCTGCTACACATCCAACCCTTCAACTTGA
>JAMXBC010001036.1:0-10330 GCA_024138005.1 Lumnitzera racemosa
TAGGATAAATTTAAAAAATTTTTTAAATTTTTAATTAAAAAATAAAATTTAAAAAAAAAATTTTTTTTTTTAAAAATTTTTTTTTAAAAAAAAAATAAAAAAAAAAATTAAAAAAAAACCCAAAAAAAAAAAGGGAAAATTGCATTTTTTAAATTTTTTTCTTTTTTCTTTTAAAATTTTTTTTTAAATCAAATTTCCCCTTTTTTGAAAAAAAAATTCCCCTTTTAATCCCAATTTTTTTTCTAAATTTTTTAAAAATTTTTAAAATTTTTAAAAAATTTTTTTTTTTCCTTTTTTAAAGAAAAAAACCCCCCTTTTTTTATTTATTTTTTATTTTTCCCTTTTTTTTTTTTACAATTAATTTAAAAAACCCAAAAAAATTTTTTTTCCCAAAACCCTTTTTTTTAAAAAAAAAGGTTTTTTTTTTTTTTTTTTTTTTTTTTTTTTTTTTTTTTTTTTTTTTTTTTTTTTTTTTTTTTTTTTTTTTTTTTTTTTTCTTAAGTTTATAAATAATATTAAGTTAAATTATACATAATTTGATTAGAAAGTTATCTTATGAATATTACTAATCTATATGAAATGTTTAAGATTGTTAATGCTACCCTTATAATTTTATAGTGACAAGTATAATAAATTAAAATTTAAATTTCCAAAAATAATTGTTAAAAGGGGAAGAAAAATAAAATTAGGGAAATTTGATAAAAATAAAAATTGGTGGATATACTAAGATGGGGGAGTAATTTAGGGTAAAAGTATAAAATTGTTTTATATAATTAATTGGGGGGAAAAAAGTATTTGTAAAAAAGCAAATTGAAAGTAACCCAAAATAATTTTTACTATAAATTAATATAATAATTTCTTTTGAGGGAAAAATAAAGAAGTTTATTGGATCATTAAATTTCAATAAATGAAAGGAAAAGGGTTTTAAAAATTATTTAAAAAACCAAATTGAATTTTTTTATGAAAAAATTAAAAAATTAAATATCTAAAAAATTTGTTATATAAATTTAAAAAAAAAAAATTTCAAACAATTTATAAGGTATTCTAAAAATAAAAATAATCATTAAGAAAATTTTAACCATAAATTTAAATGAATAATAATTAAAAAAATTTTTAAATCATTTGTTAAAAATAAATTGTTGGTTTTACAAATTAAAAGGATGTAGAAATTTTTTAATAAAATTGGTATTTAAAAATTTGAAAATTATTAAGGGATAAAAATCAGCATTAAATAACTAATTAAAAAACAACCCTTTATTATTTAAACTAAAAAACATTCACTTAAAAAACAGGTTATTTTGGTAAAAAAATTAAATTAGTAAAAAATATTGAATTATTGTCAAAATATTGATACTTTATTAATAAGACTTTTTAAATTTTTTAAATAAAAAAATAACAAAAATATTAAAATTTTTTTATTCTTTAATTTTTTTTTTAAGATTTAAATTTAAAAAAAATAAAATTATTTAATTTTTTTAAACAAGCATCACTTAAATATTACCAAGAATTCTAAATGTTTATTTAGGGGTTTATTAAATTTTAAAAAGTTTAAAAATAGTTTTTAAAATTAGAAAAATTTTTAAAAAAAAACCCATTTAGAATTAATAATTCAATGTTGTATTTAAAAATTTTTTTGTTAATTAGTTATTTATATTTGGGAAAGGTTAGTTATTTAATTTCATAAAAAAAATGAATGGATTTTGGAAACCCTTTTTATTTTGCCCATGAAAGGGGGGGTTGTTATTTTTTAAATATTTAAAAAAACTAAAAAATTTTTGTTCGAACTATTTCCATCTTCTTCATTTTTATTTAAAAGGTATATTGATAATTTTTTTTTACACAATTATTGGTCCTTAAACTAAATGGAATGGTACATTGTTTTTCAGGCCTATTGTTCAATTTTTAAATTTCTTTTAAAATTTTTGGGGAAACCTTCTATTAGATGATTTTGTTTTATTTTTTTTTTGAGAACGATTCCTTTAAATTTGGTTAAATTTAATGTTAATTTTCCATTTATTTAACGAAAAAAAACTTTAATTTTTAATTTACCCTTTCTTCTTTTTTTCTAAATTAAACCTTTTAAATTTTAAAAAATTACAAGTTAACGTAATTAAAGGATTTAAAAAACATAGAATTTTTTCTTTATTAAAAAACGCTTTAACTAAATTTTTTTTTTTTCAACCTGAAGAATTAAGATAGTGACTTGATTTGCTTTTGATTCATAACTTGGTAACATAACCAATTCCCTTAATTCAAACAAATTAACCAATATTATGCATAACTTTGTTTAAACTTTTCCTTTACACTAAAATATAACATATTTTGCCCAAATTTTTTTAATTTTTCATAGGAAACTTAGGCATTTATTTTTACCCCAATGGTTTTGATTTTGTGCAAATTTTAAGGTTACTAAACCCCAAAAAAAGAGGAGTATAGTTCCCAAATGTAGATCAAATAAACTGGGCAGATTATGATAAATTTAATATTGATAAATTTCATAAATAATTATATATAAAGCTAGAGTTATTTAAAAATAAGTATTATATTTGGAATTAAATTTGAATTATTAATTAATTTTAAAATTTTTATATAATTTTTTTATGGGGAAAATGTAGTTTGAAATGAAAATAAAGAAATAATCAATTAAAATATAGAATTAACATAAATATTTGTATTAATTTTTACTTTAACTCAATATTTGTTAAAAAAATAAAATTTACTAAAATTCATGAAATCTAAATTTACATAAAAGAAATTAAGATAAGAAAATTAGAAAAAATAGAAAAGGGAATTTTATTATTTAAGTAAAGTAAATAATTACAATTAATTAAGCATAAAAGATAAAAAAGGATAAATTTATAATTGAAAGATAAGTAATTGAATTTAGCTTTAATATAACAAAGGTTTTAATATTTGATTCTTTGAGATTAAAAATTTAAGTGAAAATTTAAGGAATAAATTTTCTTATAAAATAAAAAATTTTTGATTTAGGGCTTATAAAAAAACCCTATAAAAAGACCACCACCAAAAAAACCCCCCCCAATCCCAATTCCAACAATTGTACCCAACTTTTTACTTTTCCTTTTTTTTAATTCATTTTTTAATTTTTTAAAAAAAATTAATTAAAAATTTATAAATTTTTTTTAATTTTTATTTTAAAATTTTAAAAAAAAAAATTTTAAAAATTTTATTTTAAAAAAATTTCCCTTAAAAACCTCAAATTTTCCCAATTTTATTGATTTAAAATAAAGAATTGGGGGTAATTTTAAGTCAATTTTTTTTTTAATTATTTAAAATTGAAAAAGTCATAAAAATTTTAAAATGGAAAAAATTTTAATAATTTTTAACCCTAAAAATATAAAAATTAATTTTGGGCTAATTAAAAATAATGAAATTAAAATTTTAAAAAAAAATTTTTTAAAAGAAAAAAGGTTTTTTTTTGATTTGGATTTGTGAAATTATTAATTTTAAATTAGAAAATTGAAAAAAATAATTAAAAAAATTTTTAAAAAAAAGTTAAAAACCCAAATTTTTTTTTTAACAAGATTTTGAAAGAATTAAAAAAAGAATCAATTAAAGAAAAAAAACCAAAAAAAATTTTAATTAAAAAATTATTTTTGGAATTAGGCAAATCAAAATAATTATTTAAAGGATAATTTAAAAATTATTAATACAAATAAAGGTGCCATAAAATGAGTACTAAGGTTATTAAGGTTTAATAAGTTTATTTAATTTTTCAATTAAATTAAATTGTAATTAGTTAAAAATTTTTTTAAAATTTTTGAAAATTTCCGTGATTTAAAAGGAATTTTTGGATTTATTATATTTCAAAAAAAAATTTATTGTGGGGTTTAAATTTATAATTAGTTAATATTATTTTCCCTAGACTTAAATTTTTGGAAAATAACCTTAATAATTAAAAATTTATTAGGTTTGGAATTGGTACAAAAAAATGGGCATTTATACCGTGCATAAAATTTTTTTTTTAGATCAATAGAAAAGAATCAGAAAAAGATTTGTCAAAAAGAATTTTCTTTTATTTTTAATTTAAAACGGGTTTTTTGGTTTTTTTAAAACTTAATCCTTAATTTATTAGATGAAATTTTTTATTTAAAACTTTAAGTATTTTTCATTTTTTATTGATAAATAATTTTTTAAAACATAATTTTATTAGCATTTTTAATTTTAACTAATTATTAACTTTGTTACAAATTCCCTTTTAAAATTTTTAGTCTAAATTTTTTATTTAATATTTTTTTTTTTTTAAAGCTATGGGAATAACTCAACCCTTATACTTTGAAATGGTTTTTTTTACTTATTAGAATTGTAATAGTGTATAATTTTTAAATTAAGCATATTAATTTTATTGGTATTTAAACTTAATTAATATGTAAAATTAAAATTTTTTTATAAAAATTTTTGAATAATTAATTTCTGTTAACAAATGAGAGTAATACCCGGTAAAAAAACCATTTAGGTTAATTGGTTCTTAAAGGGTTTAAAAATTTTTCCAAATGGGATTCTTAAAAAGTAAAATCTTTAAAAGCCTTTTTTAAAATAATTTTGAAAGTTTTAAACTTAAAAAAATAAAAAAAGCATAAAATTTTCCCTTAAGGTTCTCATTAATTATAAAACTTTAAATTAAAGGAATAAAAAAAAAAGCTTTCTTTAAAGAGGTTTTGGTAAAGGAATTTTTACCCCTTTTTTTCTATAAAATTGGCTTCTTATTAATTCAATAATTTTTACTTAAAATTTTAAGGGGCTTAATAAAAACTTAAGGAGGTTTTTTCTACTTGGAAAAAATTTTTTTTCTATAATTTTACTTTTTTTGGTCAAAAAATTTTTTCTTTTGTAAACCTTTTCCTATTTAAAAATTTTTTAGTAATTTTTCTCATAGCTTTAAAACGGTGCACCTGTTATTTTTAAATTTTGATTTCCCCCATCCAATTATTTACTACAAAAATTAACATTTTTCTTCTTTATTAAACACTTTTAATATTTATTGAATTTTTATTTGGGGAAGAAACTGCCCTAACAGGTAATAAAATTTGATCATTTTTCTTTTAACTTCTTGTATTCCTCCCCTTATTTAAATTTTTTAAAAATAATATTCAGGGAAAAAGATTTTAAAATTAAAACAGTTTAAGAAATAAAAGTCAAAGGGACTTTTTCCCTTAAAACGAATGGTTATCATACAATCCAAACTTGGTTGGGTCCTTCTTTAGAATTTTTTCTATGAGAACGAAATTTATTCAAAAACAACACTAAATAATTAAAAATTACAAGACATTTTGGCCTTAAAGAACAAAGTAATTTATCCTAGTGAAATAACATAAATTTAGGGATGGTTGGGTTAAATTTCAAAAAATTTTTTTTTTAAATGTTAAATAAGGTGCCATTGCTTGGTTTTTAAAATAATTTAGGTAGAAAAGGTTTTTATTTCTTATTTAAAAATGTATTTATACATTAATTTTATTTTTATTTAAAGAAAAACCCAAAGCTATACATGGGGTTTCCATGCTTAATGTTAAGAAATTTTTTAACCCTTTTGGGAAATGAAATAAATGTTTTAATTACCTGGGGTTTAAAATACAAAAATTTTGATTAGGCAAAACTTATTAAAAGAAAATAAAAAAAAAATTAAAATTTTTGATTTAAAAATCTTTTTTTAAAAAAAGGGTTTTTGTCCCCAAAATGTTTTAATCTATTAAATTCATTCTAAGTCAATAAAGCCAGGATGGGAAGTTAGAGTGAAATTAATCAATTGTTTGAAATGAGTTTCCCTTTTTTATTCTAAAAATATTCCTTTAAAATTTTTTAAGGGGGTTATAAATTTGACCAAAAATGGGATGATTTTTTGTTATTAAAGGTATATTACTTGTTAAAATTATTCTTTATAAAAACCGTGGATAAACTATTTAACTAATTAGGAGAAAAGGAATTTTTTAAATTTTTTACACTTTTTCTTTTTTTTCGTTAACCGAAAGTTTTGTAAGTTAAGCTATAATTAGGTTGCAAGGATTATACTTTGTATTCTCTAATTTTAAAGAATTGTATTTTAAAAAAATTAATTTAATATTTTACTAAGAAAATTTTTATTATTAATTTTTTTTCCAAAATTTATTATGAAGGGTGTATTTTTAAATTGATGTTTTTTAATTAGGTTTTTTTTTTTTGTAAATCAGCCCTAAATATTTATTTAAAAATTTTTCTAAAACATTACCAAGTCCCCTTTCTAAAAGAATGGAGATTAAACCTAAAGCTTTCAAAAAAACTTGAAATTTCTAAATTAACAAATTATGGTTTAACAGCGGAGTTCTCATAAACTTCATAGATGCTTGGATTCCCCTTTTACGTAATATCAAACTTAGACTACTAGTTTAGGATAGGATATAGAATCATTAATAGTCATAGAAATAATCATCCTATAAATACATTTTGTTATCCTTATGAATAATCAAGTCTTACCTTATTCAAAACCCCCTTTGAGTTTTAAATTTTCTTAAAAAATGTAGAATGTAGGACATAGAGTTAATATACCCAGGTTAGAACTTAAATTAATTAATTAGTTGGATTTTCATTCATTGGTAGTGCATTTGTATAACTAAAAAGATAAGGATTACCTTTACAATTTAGTTAGAACAAGAGTTAATGAAATAAGTCCTAATTGCATTTAAATAACCAACAAGGTCGCATAAAACATACATTAATTAATTCAAGTAGTTCTTTGACTCGCATCTTAAGTTTTTAGTTAATTTATTTGGTTAATTAATTTTAGTTATGATTTTAAACCCCTATTTCCTTTTTGGTCATTAATAATTATTTTATTACTAATCCAATAAATAGTAAAAAAATTTTTCCCATATATTTAAATTAAAAATTTTAAGTGGTTTTTTAAAAATTTTTTTTATTAAAAATTTTTAAAATGAACCCCAGTAGGGCAATTCCCAATGACCCTTTCCCTTTTTTAAATAGTTTTGGTTGAGGGGCCCCCATTTTGGAATATAAAAGAAAAATTGATTATTTCTAATTATAAAAAATTAATTTCTTTACAAATTAAGACCATGACTGCAAATTTAATTAAACACAAAGGGGATGAGAACACAAAAAAAGTTTTAAATTTAGATTTTTTGGGGATATTTCTTTTAGGTGATTTTTATTTTTTTTTATTATTTCCAAATAATGACTTTCCCAGGAACCCAAAAAAAAGTATTTAGAATGACCTTAAAATTCATTTCATTCTACTTGAAACCAAATTGCACCCATTATTTTCCCTAAAAGTCACCAAAATTTTACAAAGAGTTATAGTTAAATTTTGAATTTAGCAAAACTTAAAATTAAATATATAAATGGTTGAAAGGAAAACAAGAAAGATAGGAAAAGGGGGTTCTGAAAAAATGATTAAAAAATAAACAAATCCCCTTTTTTTAAAAGGCTATTCTTTCATGATTTGTTAAGATTTTACAATAAAAAACTAATCCCCAGCCTTTTTAATGGGTTTTTTTTCAAATAAAAAGAAATTAAAAGAAACCTTTGTTTATTTTTATTTAATAATCAAAGGGAAAAGGCCCCCAAATTGATGGATTTTCTTTTAGAATAAACTTGGCAAGGGGTTTATATAGACCTTCCTAAAATTTTGTTGGAAAATAAGAATTTTAAAAGTTCACTTAAACCAGCACTAATTATTCTAATTTAGGCCTATGACTATTTTTTCCGGTAACCAAATTAAGCCCTGTGAGAATGAAATAATATGGTTTTAGGGTTGATAGGATCAACCAAATAGTTATAGTTTTTAAGGTTTATAAAATAAAATTAATTATTTTTTGTAAATTAAAATATTAGGTTTGTATGTTGTACAAAAGGCCAAAATAAAACATTTTTTATTTTTTTTATTAAAATTATTCAATTTAGAATAATTTAAATTTTTTAAATTATTTTTAAATTTTTCCTTATCGAATATTAAATCCAATTTTTTAAATTTTGGTTACCAAATTATTAAATAATTGTTCAAGATAATGAAGAATGCCACTACACAAATAAAATAAACCTTATTAAGGTATAACTAAGGGTCAATTGTTTATTTAAAATTAGAAATCAAAATACTCAATAATGAATATAGTTTGTCTGGTGCATCAACTTTCATAAATTTTAATTAACTTAAAAAATATTCTTCTAAATATAAAAGTGTCATATTTATTCAATGATCAATAATAAATCAAATTTAAATTTTTGAGATAAAGAAATACTTTATTCATGAATTATTGAATTCTTTAGGGAAATTCACACACTTCTAACTTACAAAAATTTTAAAGTGTTATTGATCTTAATGATATATTTTTTTTTTTTGTATTAATAGAATTATTTAAAATATTTCTAAAAAATTATAAACAATTTGAAAAACCAATTTTCCCAAAATTTCTAAAGAAAATGGAAGAAAATGTAAAAAAGAAATAAAGAAGGAAAACTAAATTTTTTTATTCTAGGTGTTGTTCCAATTCAATCCCCTTTTCCCTTTTAAGAAATTGGGGGCCCTAGGAAAAAATACCTTCAGTTGGGAAAAAAAAAAAACAAACCGAAATTTAGCAAAAATCAGTTTATTAAATAAAGCCCCAAAAAATTTTAAAAAGGCTTTAAATAAATGCCACAAACCAACCTAAAAATTTAATTAAAAAATAAAAAATTTTTTAAAATAATAAAAAATTCTTAAAAAATTGGGCTGATTAAAATTATTCCGGCAATTTTTATGGGAAATAACAAAATTCTAAAAAAATTAATTAATGACTTGGACTTAAGGAAAATTTCTTTCATTATCAATTCTTTATTTGTATTGATTATATTGATGTTTTATTCCATTTAAAAATAAAATCTATTCAAGGTCTAACAAATTTTGGAAAATGGAATTGGAATAAAAATTTTTTAATTTCATAAAAAAACTTTTTAATATGGAAATTATTTTAAAAAATAATAAAATTTTGGCACCAACCTTCTTAAGAAAAAGAATTAATAAAAAAAATTTTCGTTCTTTAACCCTTTGGGCATTCAAATAGAATTTTCCCAATAAAATAGGGTTTAAATTCATTTTTAGGAAATTTTAATTTTTTCTTATTTTGAAACTAGAAAAAAAATTTGGGTTTAAATTTTTTTAATTCCTAAATTAAATTTTTTTCCAATTAAGTTTTGAAAAGGTTTGGGTAAATTTTTAAATATTGTGAATTTTAAATGTTTTTATTTAAAAAACCCTTTAAAAAAGACTAAAATTTCAAATTTTTTTTAATTTTTTAAAATTTTTACCTTTTTAATTTTTAAAATAGATTGCCTTAAACCTTTTAAAATTGGGGGTTTATTTTTTAAAGAATTTTAATTCCTTTAATTGTTTTGTAAAATGATAAATTTTTCCCTTTGTATGGTTTGACTTTAAAAATTTGAAATTTTTTCCATTTAGTTTTAAAATTTTTCAAAATTTGAAATTTAAAAAAAATATCAATTTTTATCTTAAATAAAAATCATAATAGATAACAAATTTTGAATTTGCAAATAAAATTTTAATATTGATGTATAGAATTTTATTTGTAAATCTAACTTTATTAAAAATTTTGTATTTATTCCAAAGGTTTAAAATGGGCCCCGTACTTACAGGGAAAATTTTCAAAAAAATTTTTAATGTTCTTAAGGGTAAAACTTTTTGACTATTTTAAAATTAACATTAGTTTGAAGCTTTATGTTTTTTTTTCAAAATTTTTTTAAAGGTATAAATTTTTATTTAAAGAAATTGTTTTTTTTCCCAGAATTGGTTAAATTCTTAGAAAAATCCCATTTATTTTTGAATTCAAAAAAAGGTTTGGCAATAGTAACCCTACTATTTTGTAAAACTCCATTTCACCTAAAAATCCTTCAATTTTTGATAAAATCCATCGTTATACGTTTCCAAATTTACCAATTTTTAGTTTAAAAAAAAAAGTAGGAATATAAAAAAATCCCATTCATAAAGGGTGGAATATTCTAATAAGTTTTAAAGGGGATGTGGTTTTATTTAAAGGTAATTTAAAATTTTTAGTGATGGTAGGTTAAAATTTTTGGGTTTTTAAAATCATCCAAGAATATCTTATTCATTTAAAAAAAAAATTGCTTTAAAAAGGTATTTTTTAATAAGGGAATTTATCTTTTGGGGTTTGAAAATTTTAGGTTTTGGGGGTTGTTAATTCTTGTTTTTTTTCTTTTACAAAAAAGGGTTCAAGGATTTAGTTTCTTTTAAATTTTTAAAAAGTTTTAACCTTTTTAAAACTTTTATGAGGATTTTTTAAGATTCTTTTTTTTTTTATTAAAAACTATT
>JAMXBC010001037.1:0-10327 GCA_024138005.1 Lumnitzera racemosa
TGTAAAAAAATTTTAATTTTTTATTGGGTTTTTTTTTTTTAAAAAATTTTAAATTTAATTAAAAATTTAAAAATTAAATTTTTAAAATTTTAAAAAAAAATTTTGGGGTTTTTTTTTTTGGAAAAAAGAAAATTTTTTAAAATTAAAAAAAATCTAAAAAAATTTAAATTTTAAATTTTTTTTTTTTTTTTTTTAAAAATTTTTTTTTTTTTTTTTTTGGGATTTGGGGTTTTAAAAAACTAAAAATTAAAATTTTTTTTTAATTTAAAAAAAAAAAATTAAAAAAATTTAAAAAATTTTTTTTTTTTTTTTTAATTTTTTTAATTTTTAGGAAGTAAAAAAAAATTTTATTTTAAAATTTTAAAAAAAATTTAAAAAATTTAAATTAAAAAATTTTAAAAAAAAAAAATAAAAATTTTTTAAAAAAATTTTTTTTAAAAAAAATTTTTAAGAATTTAAAAAATAAAAAAAATTTTGGGGTTAAAAAATCTAAAATTTTTTATTTCTTTTTAAAAAATAAAATTTTAAAAAAATTTAAATTTTTTTTAAAAAAATTTTTTAAAAAAAATATTTTTTAATAAATTTTAATAATTTTTTAAAAAATTTAAAAATATTTAAAAAACCCTTTTTAAAAGATTTTTTAATAAAAAATTTAAACTTTTTTTAATAAAAATAAATTTAACCCCCAAAAAAATTTCCCCCCCAATTTCCCCCCCCAAACCCCTTTTTTGCCTTAGGGTTTTTAACACCGGAAATTTTTTTTAAATGCCAAACAAACCCTTCCCTTTTCCCCAAAAAAAAATTTTTTTCCCCCTTCCCCATTTTCCCCCAACCAAAAAAAGGGGTTAATTTTCAATTTTAAAAAAATGGGCCCCCTAAAAAAAACCCAAAACCATCCATTTTTATAATTTTAATTTTACCGGGCCCCTTTTAAACAAATTTAAAATTTTAAAACCTTAAACTCAAAAATTTTCCAAAAAATGACCCTTTAAAAAATGCCTCATTTCCAAAAGTAAAAAAAATTTAAAAAAGGGGGTTACCCCCCGAAAAAAAACCCCTTTTTTCAAATGTGAAAAAAAATTAAAAAAATTTTTCCCCCCTTTAAGAAACTTGTTAAAAAATTTTTTGGGGAATTTCCCTTTTAAAAATCAAAATTTTTTATTTTTAAAAAAAATTTTTTTAAAGGTTTTTAAACAAAACATTTTTTTATTGGGGAAAATTAAATTTTTTTACTTTCCTTTAAATTTTTAAAACCCCAACAAAAAAAAATAATTTTAAATTTTTTTAAAAAACCAAAAAATTTTTTTAAAAAAAATTTTTTTTTTTTTTTAAAAAATTTTTTATTATTTTTTTTTTTTTTTTATTAAAAAATAAAAAAATATAAAAATTTAAAAAAAAAAAAATTTCAAAAATTTTTAAAAAAATTAAAAAAAAATTTTAAAATTTTTTTTTTAAATAAAAAAAACCTTTTTTTAAAAAATTTTTAAAAAAAAATTAATTTTAAAATTTTTAAAAAAACCCTTTTTTTTAACTTTAAAAAAAAAAATTTTTTAAAAATAAACAACAAAATTTTTTAAAAAAAAAAATAGGGTTTTTTTTCATTTTTTTTTTTAAAAGTTTTTAAATTTTAACTGAAATTTTTTAAAAAATTAAAATTTGGGGTTAATAAATTTAAAATAAATTAACTTAAATAAAAAAATTTAAAAATTTTTATTTTACCAAATTTTAAAGGAAAAAAAGTTTTAATTGGGGAAAACAAGGTTTTTAATTAAATAAAATTTTATTTAACTTACTTACAAAAATAAATTTAATTTATAAAATTATTTTTAAAAACATTTGGTTTTTTTTTAGTTAAAAAAAAGGGTTTTTTTGGTATTTTGGGGAAAAAAAAATTTTAATTTTTTTTAAAAAAAAAATGTTTAAAAAATTTTAAAATTTTAATTTTAGGGGTTTTTTTTTACAAAATTAATACTTATTTTAAAAAAAAAAAATTTAAATTTTAAACAAATTAATTTAAAACCAAAAAAAAAAGTTTTTTAAAAAAAAAAAAAAAAGTTTAAAATTTAAAAAAAAATTAAAATTTGTTTAAAAAGGCCCTTTTTTTTTTTTTTTTTATTTAAAAAATTTTTATTTTTCAAATAATGGGTTTTTTTTTCTTTTTAAAATTTTTTTAAAATTTTTTTTTATTAAAAATCAAATCTACAATTTTAAAAAATTTTTTTTTTTTTTTTTAAATTTTTGGGGGCGTCAAAAATTTTTAAAAAAAAAAAAAGATTTTCAAATTTCCCCTTTTAAAAATATTTTAAAAATTTTTCAAAAAAAAAAATTTAAAAAAATTAAAAAAACCCCAAAAATTTAATTTTAAAAACCTTAAAAATTTAAAGGGTTTAAATTATTTTTTTAATTTTTTTAAAAATAAAAAATTTTAAAAAAAAATTTTTTTATTTTTTTCTTAAAAATTTTTTTTAAAACCCCCCTTTTAAAATTAGGGGTTAGGTTTTAAAATTTTATCAAAACTAAAATTTTAAAAAAATTTTTTCCTTTAAAAATTTAAATTTTTTTAAAAACCCAAAATTTTTTTTTAAAAAAATTTAAAAATTTTTAAAAAATGAAAAAAAAAATTCCCCTTTTTAAAAATTTTTCAATAAAACTTTTTTTTTAAAATTTTAAAAACCCAATTTTGGGAAAATTAAAAAAAATTTTTAATTAAAATTTTTTGAAAAATTTTTTTTAAACCCCCCAAAATTTTTAATTTTAAATTTTAAAATTTTCCCCCCCCTCGGGCCCCTGTTTTTTTTAAATGCCCCTTTTTGGGGAAAAATTTTAAAAGTAAAATTTAAAAAATAGGATTTCTTTCCCCTTTTTTTTTTAATTTTTTTAATTTTAAATTTTTTTTTTTTCCCGGGGCATTTTCATATTCCAATTTCCCAATTTAAAAAAATTTTTTGGGTTTAAACTTAATGAAATACTAAAATTTTTTTTCCTTTTGAAATTTTGGGGTTTTTTTTTTAAAAAAAAAAGGTTTTAAAAAAAAGCCCCTTTTAAAATTTTTTTTTTTTTTTTTAAAAAAAAAATTTTTTTTTTTTTTTAATTTTTTTAAAAATTTTTTAAATTTTTTTTAAAAAATTTTTTTATTAAAAAAAAATTTCCTTTCATTTATTCTAAAAATTTTTCATATTTCCTTAAAAAAAATTTTTCCCTTTTTTTTTTTAAAAAAAAAATTTTTGTTAAAATTTTTTTTTTTTTTTTTTAAAAAAGTGTTTTTTTTTTAAAAGGGAAAAAAACCCCCCTTTTTGGGGTAAAAAAACTTTTTTTTTTTAAAAATGGGAAAATTTTTTTTAAAAAAAAAAAAAGGTATTTTTTTTTAAAAATAATAAAATTTTTTTTCCCCTTTTTTTTAAATTTGGAAAAATTTTTTTTAGTTTTATAAATTTTAAAAAATTCTTAAAATTTTTTAGTTTTTTAAAATTGGGTACTTAAATACAAAATTTTTAAAAAATTTAAAAACTTTGAAAAAATGGTTTAATAAAATTTTTAAAAAAAAAACATTAATTAAACCAAAAAAACTTAAAATTTTAAAAAAAATTTGTTAAAAGTTTTTGGGGGGGTAAAAAAGTTTAAAAATTAAAAGGGGCTAAAAAATTTTGAAAACAAATAAAAAATTCCCAAATTTTAAAAAATTAAAAAAATAAATAAAATTTTAAATAACCAAAAAAGGTTTTAAAATTTTTTAAAAAAAAAACTTTAAAATTACAAAAAAAATTTAGATGGAACAAGGGGGTTTTTTTTTTTCCCCTTCTTTGGAAATTTTTTTTTTTTTTTTTCCGGAAAATTTCCCCAAAATTTTTTAATTTTTTTTTAAGGGTAAATTAAAGGGGTTTAAGGGGGCTTTCCTTTTTGGCCCAAAAAAAAAGGGAAAATTTAAAATTAAAAAAAAAACCCCCTTTTTTAAACCCCAAAAAAAACTTTGAAAACCCCCATTAAAAAAAAAGAATTTCAAAAGAAAAAAAGAAATAAGTAGTCTTTCCCAAAATGTTTTTAAAAAATTTAAATTGAAAAAATAATTTTTCCCCCCCGGGATAAAAAGAAAGGGGTGTTAATGTGGAAAGTTGGCCCTTTTTAGGAAAGAAAGTAAATTTTAAAATTTTAAAAAAAATTTTGGGGAAAAAAAAATTACAAAGGGGAAATAAATTTTGAAACCCTTTTTACCCCAAAAATTTTAAAAACTTTTAAAAATTTTTTTAAATTTCCCCTTTTTTTTTCTTTTAATAAGTTTGGCAATCTTTTTAGGTTTTTTTCCCCCCGGGGTTAAACTTTCTGAAAAAATAAATTTTTGGTTTAAGATTTTGGATTTGGGAATTTGGGAAATCCCCTTTTTTTTTTTACCTCCCCAAAATTTTTTTTTTTTAAAAAAAATTTTTCAAAAACCCTTTTTAATCTTAAAATTTTTCCAAAAAACTAAATTTGATTAACTTAATGGCGTAAACTTTTCAAAATTTCCTTTAGTGCCACATTATTTTCCAATGCTATCTAAAAAAAAAAAATTCCCTTTAGATGACCTAATAAAATATAAAAAATTATAATAAAAATCACTTAAGTGTAAGGTTTTTCTTTCTTATATAAAATGAGAAGGGGCATTTGTGAAAAAAGGGGTAAATATTAAATAATGTGACGACCATAGGAAAAAATTTTAAAGGAAAAATAACTAGAAATTATTTTAAATTAAGGGAAATTAATCCTTAACCTTAATTAACTTAGTTTTAGGTTTTATTATTTTAAACCTAGGATTAATTTCAATCTCCAATTTAAATTGGCCCCAATTTTGAAACAAATTTTCAATTGTGTAAAAGGTTTTCCCCTGTCTCTAAACCATTTGGTCATTTGTGGATTAAAATTTTGTAGCAGTCATAATCTTTCTTTCTAAAAAATGGGCCCATTTTTTTTGATCCATTCCCCCTCTTAAAATTTTAATATTAAGTATATTCCCTTTTTTAAACTAAACTTTTAAATTTTAGGGCCCTTATGTTTCATAAGAAGCATTAAAGGAATATTAAAAAGTTTGGAAATTTTTCTCAGAAATTTTAAAAACCTTTTAATTTTTGATTAGGGCAAATTTTAAATTTTAAATTTTAGAGATTAAAGGAGTTAACTACATAAAAATTTAAATATAAAAATTTGGTTTTTCCCCCTTTACCAAAATTTTTTATTTAAAAAATAGTTTCCCTTTTATAATAGGATGGGGGTTACAATTGTATAAAACAAATATAGCATATAAATTAGTTAAATGCCTTTAATTTTCCATGGAAAACCATATAATATTTATAGTCGTAATGACCAATTTTGCCTTTTCAGTGACAAATGGGTTTTTCGGTTTTAAAGAATTGGCTTTATTTCCCAAAATATTTTTTTTTGCCATGTACCCCAATTAATCATTAACTTTTATTCCTCTTTCAATAACCCCCCTTTTTTAACAAGTAAAACCCTAGGTTAAACTTTTTCAATGCCATTTAATCGCCATTTATTTCCTTTTTTTACCCTTCCATAGATAGTCAAGAAAAGTTTGTTTTTAATAACGCTAATAATTTCATTGAGAAAGAAAGTTTTTTAATTTCTCTTAATGGTAATCCTACTTCTTCGATGGATCAATGAATAAAACATCCCCAAAAAGGTTCAAAGTGGATAGTCTTTAGAATTAATAAACTGGCTAACCTTTGAAAATGGTTTCTTTCGGGATTGTTTTACTTGAGTTGGCCATAATGGGTTTAAAAATTTCAACTCCTTTTCCTTAATTAATTTTTAAAAAAAATGTTTTAAAATTTTGAATCAACAAATTTAAACTTTGGAATTTTATGACTTTAACAAATTTTTTATACTTGTGTTTAATTAAGAATTTTCCCAGGCTCCAACTATTGAAAGAATCAATTTTACTTAAAATTTCTAGGAAACAAATCTAATTAGGTAATTAAAACCTCTAATTAATTCATTCCCAACCAACTGTAATTTTTGATGTAAATAAGGAAATTTATTTTAATTAAACTATTTTTTTTTTTAAGTTTAAAAAGATGATTAGTTTAAATTGAAGAAGTTATTTTTCGTAAACTAAATTAAACAAATTTTATTTGGGTTTTTTTTTTTTTTAATAATTTAAAACTTCTTCATTCTTAGTTAACCAGAAAATGATTGAATATATGGATAAAGAAAAGGTTTCGTAACCACTAACCTTGGGCTAATATTTTAAATTTTTAAGGGTTTTAATTTTTTAAACCCTGAAATTTTTTTTTAAAATTTCATTTTTTAAATTTTTTTTCCAAAAAAAAATAAATATAAAAATTTTTTTTTTTTATTAAATTTAAAATTTTTAAAAAAATTTTAAAAGTTTACAAAATTTTAAAAAAGATATTAATAAAAAAACCCTTTTTTTTTATTTTTTTTAAAAAAAAATTTTTTTTTTTCCTTGAATGGGGTTTAAAATTTCCCCTTTTTTTAAAACAAATTTAAAACCAAAAATTTCTTTCTTTCCCCCAAAATAATCAAAATTTAAATTTTAACTTTTCAAATAAATAAACCAAACCCCCCCTAAGATTTAAAAAAAATAGTAATTTTAAAAAAAAAAAAAAAAAAATAAAATTTTTTTTTTTTTAAGTTAAAAAAAAACCCCAAAAACCCCTTTCCCCTTTTTAAAAAAAAAATTTTTTTTTTTTCCCCCAATTTCCCCCCTTTTTTCTTTTTAACCCCCAAAAAAGGAAAAAACATTTTTATAATTTTTACATTTTTTTCTTTTACAAAAAACCCCCCCTTTAAGTTTAAAAAATTTAATTGAATTAATTTAAAAAACCAAAATTTTTTTTTGGGATAAAAAAAATTTTCCCCAAAAATAAAAAAAATTTAACAAAATAAATGGAAAAAAAATAAATTTATTAAATTGGGGGAAAATGGAAAACCCCTTTTTTTTTAAAATTTAAAAAATTTAAAAATTTTTTTAAAAAAAAAAGGGAAGGGTTTTTTTTAAAAAAATTTTTTTTTTTAAAAAAATTTTTTTTAAAAAAAAGGGAATTTTTTTTTTTTTAAAATTTTATTACAACCAAAAACAAAAAAAAATTTTAAAAAAAAATTTTTAAAAAAAAAATTTAAAAAATAAATTTTAAATTTTTAAAAAATTTTTTTTTTTCCTAAATTTTAAAAATTAAAAAAACAAAATGAAAACTTTAAATAAAAAAAAACCCCCCCTTATTTCATAAAACTTAACAAAATTTTTTTTTTTTTTTTGCCCCAAGGCCCTTTTTAAATCAAAAATTTTAAAATTAAAATTTTTAAAAAAATTTTTTTTTTTATTAAATTCCAAAAATTTTATCTTTTAAATTCTTTGAATCAAAGGGTAAAAAGGGGAAGAAAATTTTCCCCAAAATTATATTTTAAATTTTAAAACTGAATTTTTTTTTTTTAAATTTTACCTTAAAAACAAATTTTTTTTAATTTTAAAATAAATTTTCCCAAAAAAAATTAATACTAAAGAAAATTATTCTTTCTTTTTTAGAACATCAAAGGAATTGTTTAAAAGGTTATTAAAAATTAGCCAGGTAAATTAAATACTGAGCAGTTTTAATAATGGTCATTAATTTAATTACATCCCTTCCAATTTTAAAAGGTTATTTTTCCTTGCTATTTCTAAAAAAATTTGTCCTAAAGGGGAAGGCTAGCCCATCTTTCATTAATTTAAGGGACCTATTTTAATAAAAAAATTTTATGTGAAAGTTACACTCAAAATTTTGGGCCCAAATTGAGTTGGTTTCATATAAATTTGAAATTAAAGGGTTGTTTCTTTTTTAATTTATTTTAAAATGGTCACCCCTCCCTTATTGTAAATTTTGATTATAAATTTTTAATTTTCTTATTAAAATTTAAAGAGGTTTTTGTAAAATTTTTTGAATTTTTAAATAGAAATTGTTTTTTTACTTTTTAAAACCCAAAATTTGGTTTTAAAGGGAATAAATTTATGGTAAAAAAAATATAAAATGGCCTAGGGTTTGGTAAGGTTTTTGTATTGGGGTTTTAATAAATTTCTTTTTATAGGGGGTTAATTAAAATTTTTTTAATATATTAAAATTTTTTTTAAAAATAAAAAATTTTTTTTTAAAAAACCCCTTAAATTTGGAGAAAAAATTTTTTTTCCAGAAATTTAAAATTTTAAAAGGGAAATTAAAGTAACTTTTTTTTTATAAACATTTTTTTTAAATTTTTAAAAAAATTTTTAAAATTTTTTTTTTTTAAATTCCCATAAAAATTTTAAAAAATTCTTTTTTTTTTTTTTTTTAAAAAATTTTTAAAAAAAATTTTTTTTTAAAAAAAATGGTTTTTGGGGGAAAAAAAAGGGCCCGAAACAAAATTTTTAAAATGAAAAAATTATTTTTAAAAAATTCCCAAAAGTATTTGAAAATTAACTTTCAAAATTTTTTCCAAAAAAAAGAAAAAAATTTTAAAAGGGGAAAAATTTTAAAAAAAAAAATAAAAAAAAAAATTTTTTTAAAACATTTTTAAAAAAACAAAATTTTTCCAAATTTTTAAAAATTGGTTTTTAATTTGGTTTGATTTTTTTAAAAAGGGAAAAAAATTTTAAAAAAAAAATTTTTTTTTCTTTAATTTGGGGTTTTTATTTTTTTCTCCCCTTTTTTTGTTTAAAAAATTTTTTTTTGGGGAAAATTTTTTAAATTTTTAAAATTTTATTGGGGAAAAAATTTTAAGAAGTAAGGGCTTTTTTTTATTTTTTCCCCTTTGGGAAAAAACACCCCCGAAAGTTAAGGGGCCCGTTTTTATTTTTTCCCCAAAAAAACCTTTAAAAAAGGAAATTAAAATTTTTTTTTTAAATTTAAAAAGAAAAATTTTTTGTGGGAAAAATTTTAAAAAAAATAATTTTTTTTTTTTGGGGAAAATTTTTTTAAATTTTTAAAAATTTTAAAAAAGAATTTTTATTTTTTGGTTTGGGTATAAGGGCCCCCCCTTTTATTTTAAAAAACCCCCCCCTTAACTGGGCCCCAACCCCCAAAATTTTTGGGAATTTTAAAATTTTTCCCCCCCCTTTCCTTTAAAACCTTTTTTTTTACCTTTTTTAAAAAAAGTTTTTTTTTTTTAGAACCCCTTTTTTGGTTTTTTCCAATTTTAGGGTGTTTTTTCTTTTTCCCCAAAAAGTTTAAGTTTTTACTTTTAAAGGGCCAAATTAAACTTTAATGGAAAATTTTTAAAAAATAAAAAATTTTTAAAAAAAAAAAGGGTTTTGAAATTTTAATTTTATCTTTTTTAAAACCCCTTTTAAAATTTTTTTTTTAAAATTAAAAATAAAAAATTTAAATTTAAATTTTTAAAATTTTTTTTAAAAATAGGACTAGGGGGGTTCTTGCAAAATTTGGCCTAATTTTTAAAAAAAAAACATTTAAAAACTATTAATTTTTTTTTTTAAACTTTTAAAGGGTTTAGAAGATGGGAAAAAAAGGGAAAATTTAAAAAAAAAATTGGGTAAAATTTAAAAAAAAGGGTTTCCCTTTTTTTTAAAAAAAAGTTTTTTTTAAAAAATTTTTAAAAGCTTAAAAAAAGGTCGTTTTCCCAAATTCTTTTAAAAAAAAATTTTAAAAAAAAAAATTTAAAAAAAAATTTTAATTTAAATGGAAACCCCAAAAATTTTTTTTTAAAAAAAAAACCAAATCTCATTAACCCTTTTTAAAAAAAATTTTTTTAAAAAAGGGCCCCCAAAAAAAAAAATTCTTAATTTGCAAAAAAACCAAAAAATAGGAAAAAAAAAAAGGAAAGGGACAAAATTGAGAAAAAATTTAAAAAAAAAATAGAAAAAAACCCTTAAAATTTGGTTTAAAAAAAAAAAAAATAAAGGGGGGGGGCCCCAAAATTTTTGGGGGGGGACATAAAACCCCCAAAAAAAAAAAAATTTTTTCTTTTTTCCCCAAAAAAAAAAAAATTAAAAAAAAATTTTTTTGTTTTCAAAAGGGGTTTTTAAAATTTAAAAAAAAATTTTTTATTTTAAAACCTTTTTTTTCTTTTCCCGTTTTTTGTATATTTTAAAATTTTTAAAAAATTATTTTAAAATTTTTTAATTTGTTTCCCGGTTTAAATTTTTTACAAAAATTTAAAGAAAAACCCTTTGGAAATTTTTAAAAAAATATTTTTTTTTAAAAAATACCAATTATTAAATCACTGGTTATGAAAAAACCCCAAATTTTTTTAAGGGTTTTTAAAAAAAAAAATAAAAATTTAAAAAAAAAAAAGGTTTAATTTAAAAAAAAAAAAAAAAAGGTTTTGGGGTTTTGGGAAAAAAACCCTTTTA
>JAMXBC010001038.1:0-10281 GCA_024138005.1 Lumnitzera racemosa
ATTAACATCCTAATCACTTAATTAACCTTAATCACCCAATTTTACCATCATTTTAGGACTAAAAATTAACTTAAAAATTTCGAAAATTAATTTTAAAAAAATGGCTTCATAGCACTGTTATACATCAAATGAGCATCCTATAGAAAAATTTTGAACTCCAAACTACATCCCTAAGCCTATTTACTTTCCGGTTTACTAATGCTCGGTTTTGAACAATTTGTTAAGGACCCTATATTTCCAGACATAATTAAACTAAATCAATATTTTTCCTTAAATCTACATACAATAAAACCTCATAATAACAAGTTTCATAATTTTCCGGGCAAAATATATAATTTTACAAAATTATACAAAAATCGGGTGAATAAATGACTAACCGGTTCGAAGCTTTTGGGCCGTCCAAACCCGATCCAATGCTGTCGGCCGGTCCAGGCGGTGGGTCTAGTGTAGGGTGGTGGTGGTGGTTCGGTCCCAGGTGGTGGTGAGTGGTAGGTTTAGCTTACTTGCCTAATCTACACAGTTTTCTTTTTTTTTTTATTATTTTTCTGGATTTTCTCTCGATTTTTTCGATGTTTTGATTTTTTTCAGATCTTAAATTGACCAAAGGACTTCTAGAATTTTTTTCCCCTATTTATAGACAATTGTAGAATTTAATGTGCATTAATTTGATGGGATTTTGCTCATTTCTCTAAGTTTTTTGCTTTTAGGTTGTCTAAATTTGATTGGCTAATTTTTCTTTTTCTGATTTGAAGCTGCCACGACCTAATCTTACTTCATCTTATCCTCTTCTGATTTTTTCTAATTTTTTATAATTATTTTATAATTTTCTTTAATTATTTGCTTAGTTTTTGGCCAATTTAGGTAATTACACGTATTTTTATCTACACATAAATACATGTGGTGTACACGTGAACATTCCTAATTATTATTTTGGTCATTCTTAAATTTTTAGTATACATATAATCTATCTCTAGTAATTTATTAGTTATTTCATGACACTTTTCGCATTTTCGGTAATTAATACCTATTATACTTAAAATTTGAAAATTTTATAGTCTCCTATTTTATTACTTATTTTCTTAAATTCAAGTTTACGAGGTCAGTTTTACTAATATTCTTCTCAGTAGTTTATAATTTGGGTTTGATCGGATCCTTTAACCAATCGCCCTAAACCTTGGGTTCTAAGTTCAACCCTACGGTTACTTGGCTTAGCTTTAGGGCTTACAATTGTTGCCAATGAGGGGTTGCTCTAATCTATAGATGAAGCTTAAGGATCGAGTGGGAGAAACCATTGGAGGAATGGGTTGACCACGGATGTAGACGTAATTGGAAGTTCAAACCTATGCCGTTAATGAGGAATCTTAAGACAATTGGGGTTGGTTCTTAAAGTGTATTCTCATGTACGTGATAAAGGACCATATAGACATATGTTTGATTTATGATCGTCATGTTGGAATATGGTCTACGGTTAAGGGATAAAATGCAGTATGGCACCAAATGGTTAGCCACGGTGATGGTGTATTTGAAACCTTATTAGTTACTTCAATTCTCGATCTAAGAACAATGAATGAAAAGAACTAATAAAAAGAAAACATATTAGTTACAACCTCACAAATTCCAGTATACTACAATGAGGCTAAGATGATGAACCTTCATACTATGACATAATTCAGAGAGTTACATCCAAGGATGTAGACCCTAGCATATGACAATAGACCTTACTTTGGTCATGGGATCATTAATATTGTTAAGATTTATAATAGTGCACTAAGGGACACTCGGAACCCACCCATTGTGGCATTAGTGAAGAAAACCTTTTATTATTGCAACAACTACTTCAATAACGTAGGATCAAGATAGCAAATCAGATGGGCATGGGTAAGGTGCTAACTAAATATGCTGAGAGAGAGTTTGATAGGTAGCAAAAAGTAGCAAATGGCCACCTTGTTGTCATTTTCAACTATAATGAGCAGATATTCGATGTTATAACTATGTTACATCTTACAGTACATGGACAAAAGGGGGAAAACAAGTACACTATTACAATTAGAACCCGTTGGTACATTTATCATAAGTGGCAAATGTATGGGATTCCATGCTCTCATATAATAGTAGTTATGGAGAAAATGAGTATGGATTATGCAACACATATTCTTCATTGGTACACATGGCAAAATCAATTACAAGTGTATGCACATTCTTTCATGCCTTTTACCGACAAGGCCAATTGGCCTTCACTTGATATTCCTATATGGTACCTAATCAAAACTGTAAATGAGGTTAGGAAATACAGGAGGCCTTAAAAGAAATGGTTCCAAAACAAGATGAACATTCAGGAGAGGCCTTTACCGTATACTTGTGGACTATGAGAAATGGAAGAATATAATAGGAGAAGATGTCCTCAAGAAGGTCGCCAATCTATATTTAGTAGATCTACTAGTATACTTTATAGCTTCTATGAATGACCCGTTAATAGTTATCGCTTGTTTATAATTTTTTTATTTCCTTACATGTTATTTATACTTCTCATTCATCCTCTACCAAACTACTACTTATTGTTTCATTGTAAAAACGTAGGTAAAAATGGATTTAGGACTAGTTGATAGGTTATTACTTCAATTGTAGCCATTTCATAGGTTTGAGCTGGTGTAGGGTGATCAGGTGAGGATTCATAAGTTATTATTCAACTATAGCTCAATTTCTTATATTCGAAGTAACATTTGTTTCCATTCATTATAACTTGCAAGAGAATTACTAGTTTGGTTATCGTAGACAAGAGGTGTTGTTCAGACGGAGGGATGAACAAGAGATACCAATAGATCTATGGATGGCTCCTTACATTGAGCAGGCTGGCTTTTTTGATGCGGGGTAGGTACTATTCATATATCTTGACTAGCATTTAATGATTGCCTTGGTGAAGTGTTGGAGAGAGGAGACATACACTTTCCACTTCCACACAATGGAGAAGATGGTTACACTTTGTGATGTTTATGTACTCCTTGGTTTCTTAATTAATGGTTAGGTTGTGATAAACGGCTCGTAGATGGGTTGGTTAGATATTTACATGTAATTTCTAGGTATTCGTCCCCCCTTTAAGTGCTATTCATAAGGCTCGAGTGAAGTTATCATGGTTGTAGGATAATTTCGGTAACTTATTAAAGGACACAAATGATATTATTGTTCAGTGATACGTTTGGGCTCACATTATGCAACTGATTGGAGGGACATAACTAGGTGCATCTGATGTTCCTCCCCCCTCCTCTCTAACATTAGTATAACTGGATGATATGCTTAGGTGTTGTATGCTTGGCATAGCTCTATCGTCAGTTGTGTCTTTCCTTATGGATGGATGCTGATAAGATCAGCGAACCACTTATTGTACTTTAATTGCATGCGTGGGAGCACTTACCACACATAGCCCCTCTTCGTCGTCAAACCATGGTATTAGTGGACAATCAACTACAAATGAGTTGATGGGGAGCTAACTTGGATGTTATTGAGCTTTCCATGCATGTTGTCATATTCTAGATTGTTAATTTTGCAAGTTGTATAAATCTCCTATTCCCATAACGACATAGCTGGGTTCCCTATATCTTATCGGACTGGGAATGACATTTGGACAGTACGGCTATTGTTAATTTGCTTTCACATCATGGAGTTGTATTTCTTGGATCGTATGGCACTATAGTTTGGTGGGATTTAAGGATTCCCAATTATACAAATACCTCTCGAGCACTACATAATGTTGACTTATGGGGTCAAACAGAAGCGAACTGGGCCCCACTTATGGAACTTAGTTGGAGTAGTGGGCAGATCAATGTAACAAGATAGTTACTAAAGACCGTTGCCTGATGTAACTCCAAATTATTATGCTAGTAAGTCATATACTAATATATCGGCCAATTAGGAGCCTTAGGTGTACATGGTACACATTTAGCTTTATTGTTCTTGACAATTCTTTACCTATGCTTTATATGCTTACCATACCGTTATTTGAGATATGTAGTTGGATTTTATACATAGGATATCTAATATATCATATGGGGATATCATTGCAAAGAAGCCAAGATGGATACCATTGTTTAGCAGTTTAGGGGCATCTACTTGAACGATGTACTTGGACTGAGACTAGATATTGAACATGAGGACTCTCTGCCGGTATGAGTTGTAGCATAGAGGGTAACATTAAGGGCAGGGATGAGGTTAGGGTAAGGGGTGACGACGCCGATAAGCCGAGATGGGCATTAGGGATGATCCTTTTCCCTAAGCAGCAATTGTCGGCAGCATCTCCTATAGTGCCTACATTTCGGTTTTAAACACCCTTTGCTTGGAGGGCTTCGATAGCCAGATGTTTTAAATACCCTTCATAAGAGAGAGCTCCAATAATCAAATCTACACTCGCCTTGGTCTATTAAGGGGTTAGTTGGAGATTATGACAACGATATGGGTGAGGGACTTATACAGGTTGAGTAGACTTCGATCTTTATGCATGCGTCATACTATGGTAGGTATAATGAGGATGGATCACAGATCATACAGTCAGATGCAAACTAGATGGTGCAGGCCCAGCTTGATACAATCACTTAGGATACACTTGCATATACACGATACAAACAACATTATATTGTTACTAGTTGTAGTTATTTGACATTTTTTTATTGTAATTGATGTGCATTTTGTAAACATTTTATATATACTTGAAATGAGTAATGGAACTTTCTCATTGCTTAATTGTCCTTTTCTAACTTTTCATCTATCAATTGCTTTGCTATAACTACTACTGATGCAACTTTTCATCCAACGTTTTACATATATTATTAAGTTTGAATGATTGTACAACGTGTTTATATCTTATTATAAGAGATCAACTGTAATTGTGAACTTTTGGTTGTTTAGAGACTTTGTTGTAATTGGGATGTGTATAGACATTGTTGTAAAATTAGATGAATTAGATGTGTTGAGTGTGAGTTAAAAGGTATATCAATAAAATTGCTTCTTAAAGAAATAATTTTGACTTAGCCAATGATTTTATACTAGAGCTAAAAAAGCTAAAGAAAAAGGAATTGATATAGTTGTCTCTTGAATCAAAATTGCTTTTTTTTTTTTAATTATCATATTGTTGGAATTATATTTTCAGATGCAATATTTTTTTGGATTTTTTTTTTTTCAATTTTTTCCCCCCTTTTCCCGTGCTTGCCGTGATGTTTTTGCTCGTTCGCTGTCTGATTCTCGTAAGAAGCGGCCGCGAACATACTCCTACAGTTTAACTGTGAAAACACGTGTCCACCTTCGATGCTTTCATTACTCCCATCTTCAAAAAAGAAAAAATCCATAAAAAAAAAGAAAACATGCCGTGGCTCCAGATGAAACCAATGATCACATTAAACCTGTAATTAACAACACCAAACAACAGAGTGAAATCACAATTCCCACCCAGCCTTACCCCTCTCTCTCTCTCTCTCCGCCAACGCCAATGGCCGTTTCTCTCTCTCCTGTCCCACCCAAACCCCCCTTTTCTCTCTCAATCAATTAGCAACTCATCCAAGCAACCCCCCGCCGCCCCGGGATCCGATTCTCTCTCTCTCTCTCTCTCTCTCTCTCTCTCTCTCTCTCTGTTCCAGTTAAAAACACTCTACTATGCATAAGTACAAACCCTAAACTTAACTGTATGGCGATCGTCACCGGAGATCGATACCTGGAAAAGCTGGTTTACTTCGTTGAGGCACAAGCTGGACCGCTGATCGAATCCACCCTCGTCCTAAAACTCAACCCCGTAGGTCTCCACTACGTCCAATCCCGGCTCGAGTCATTACAAGAACTTGAACGCCTCCTTTCCGGCGCTCCAGTCGATTACCTCCGCGCATACGTCTCTGACCTCGGTGACCACCGTGCTCTCGAGCAGTTAAGGAGGATTCTCCGGCTACTTACTTCTTTGAAGGTTGTTTCAGTTTTGCCGCCTCCAGCGAGGGACCCGACGCCGTTGTCGTTGCTACCGTTTGGACGATTGAGGTTCTTGGAGCTCCGTGGTTGCGATTTGTCCACGTCAGCTGCCCGAGGATTGCTTGAGCTCAGGCACACGCTCGAGAAGCTGATTTGTCATGATTCAACTGTGAGTACTTGTGGAAGTTGTGTTGAATTTATCATGAAACTAGGAAATGGAGAAGCTTTCCTCTTTTCTTTTTTAATAAAGATTGTTTACTTTTAAAATTGAAGCTTATTGAAATCTGATATGGAATCGAGTGTGTTTTATTTGTATGAAGTCGTGGATTTCGGGGACCAGTGCATTTTGTTTAATGTTGTCCAATAATAAATACTTATGCAGCTTGTTCTGATTGAATTGAGAAAGTAGGTTTAATGTTAACGGAGATGGCCATTCGTAAAAATCGTTGCATGTTTAAATTCAATGCTGGAAATTTACTTGTTTAGGAGGTTATAATGCGGATGTCCATCTGGAACTTTATGTGGTTACTTGGTCTTGTCAATTACATGCTGCAACGAATAAATTAAATAGTAAAGTTGGGCACAACATTTTTTACGTAAGATTTGTAGTAGCATATGACTTGATGAAATATGGACAGGAATATGGAATGGGGAACTGAATATTCTGTCCTGTTTTTTGGTTAGTCAACTGTAAGTTGCAGATTATTGCTATATAAAGTTATGAGAGAAGGGGAATGAAGAGCACTGATAAAAAATTTGAATTTATTGGAAAGTTACTAACAGTATATTGTGGTTATGCAGGTGTTTGTTGAATTCTGTTATGGGGTTCTGTGAAAGAATTAGCTGAAACTTGGAATGAGAGAAGGACTTTTAATAGCTTTTAGCATATGAGGATTTGAATAGATGTGGGCAGATTTATACTTTTTTTGAAATTGCTTCAGTTATCATGTTAGAACTTTGCATGTTTTTCTTGTTTCTACATGTAGAGGGTGAAAGTCATGAAATTGTCATTCCACTGAATGTGATTCCAGCATATGAGCTTTTCTAGTGAGCTTTAGGAATTTTTTCTTTTCAGTCCTTGCTTATTCTACATTCAAAAACTTATGATTGCAATTTTAGCTAAGCTATCCTTCACTTGTTTCTAATAGGATGCTTTACGGCATATTTTTGCAAGTAGAATTGTTGAGATAAAGGATTCACCTCAGTGGAGTCGGTTATCCTTTGTTTCTTGTCCTTGCAATGGCTTGGTTTTAATGGATGAGTCTCTTCAACTTCTTCCTGCTGTTGAAACTCTTGATCTAAGTCGAAATAAGTTTTCTAAGGTGGACAATCTTCGGAAATGCATGAAGTTGAAGCACTTGGATCTCGGATTCAACAACCTGAGAACAATTGAACCTTGTAGCGAGGTAGAAAGTCAGATCATTACTTATCAAGTATTTGTATTGTTTAGGATGAGTAGACAGACTACTACATTTTTTGGGGTAAAATGATTAGACTACTGCTTGTTTTGTTTTCTCCTCTTTTTCATGGTTATGTCTACTTTCTTTGCAAATATCTTTGCTGAAAGTCTACGTGGTGGAACTAAGAAATCAGCTTGGTGTTAAGGTGTGTAATAATATTTGTGAAAAGGTAAATTGCATGTACACCTTTTTATGTTTCTCTAAGTATGCTTATACCCCTGTCTTATTAAATGTGCATTTAGACCCTCAATTCTAACCTCTGAATAACCATTGTGACCTGGATAAAGATAATACAAAATAAAAAAAAATTAAGTGTAAAAAAATTAAAATACTAAATGATAAAAAGTGGTGGATATTTTTTCTAGATATTTTTAGTTGTAATTATATTATTAATTATTTTATTGAGGGTAAAATGGTTAAGTAGAGGTCTTAAATTAATGATTTAGGGGCTCTAAATGCTTGGTTTTAAATAGAAGGGGGTTTAAGCACATGTGGAGCTGGAGCAAATACAAGGGGTTTATTTGCAATAGGGAAATGTCACGGTTTATATCTCAACTTTATTAATTTTTGTAATTGTATGCTTGAAATTTTAACTTGTTTAATTGTACAATTAATTGAAAATTTAATTGTTACCATTTATACTTCAATTAAATTCTAATTATGACAATAGTTCATTCAACACAGATGATTGCTCACGGCTTTAGGAGGGTTATGTGCGGTATGATAGTTAGTAGGTCTCATGACTTACATTTTTTAAATATGTCACAACTTACTATTTTATAATGGATAGTCGGCCGGCACCTGCGGGAGGTCACATGACCCCCGTAAGACTATAGGCAGTGGCTGATCATGATGATTAGATTAATGGTGTGAATTAGAATCAACTAAGTTATAGATGATGATAATTAAATTTTCAATTAAATGTATAATTAGATAAGTTAAAACTTCTAATTTATGACTACAAAAAATAACAAAGTTGAGGTATAAACCATTATATTGATCTTATTTGCAATTTACCCAAAAAGAAAATAAGGTTTTTAAGTCCTTAAAAAATGAGGGGCTTTTGCAAAACAAGGTAGGCATTCTGTTTCCTTTGTGAGGACTTTTTGATTGTTTTCTCTCATTAATACATCATAATATTTTGGCCAAAAAAAAAAAAATCATAATATTGATTTATTGAACTCAATTGAGTGTTCTTGATCTTGCCCATGTATTTTAGGATGTGTGCTAGTTCAGTTAATCTTTAGGTGAAAAAGAGTGGCAATTTGTGCATCTGCCCTGGCTTGTGTTGTTTACAAAGCTTAGAAATGCACAAAAGAGCATGAATTCTGGCTGCAACGTGAGGAATGCAGGATGTGAGAAGCATTTGGCATGAGACAGAATGGTTTGTGTTCTAAAAGCAAGATAGTATTGAAAATTGGAGGAAAAAAATTCTTGGAATTTTTCTGTATTATAACTGATTTCATCACTCAATACGTTAGTTTCAGCATAAGTTCAAGCACATGATCTAGTGAAAATCTAGCTATGCACATGTATTTTGAAGCATAGGGTATGGATGAAGCTTGAATGTCAATAAATGGTCGCAGACTTTAAATTTAGAGCAATTTTATGACTCTTATCCATTTTGGTGTGTTTCCCTTGTTGTTTGGATCATTTTCTTAAGAGTGCATTCCTGGTATCTTCTGGTTGATGAATTTGGCAGATCTTTATGTTTTGTTTAACATGTATAGAGAGAAATGTGAAAACTAGAAAAATGTATTTCGATGTTGAAGGGGTTTAATTGTGGGATATCTATTTGTTTATTGTCAGCCATTCTGGTGGTGATTACACATGATTTTCTGAGCCTCAGGCTTTTATTTACTGACAGTTTTATACGTTTCACATCAGAAAGTGAGACACCTTCATCCACATGTGCTAACAATGTTAGGTTGTTTGACCTCTAGGACTTTCCAAGTGTTGCATCTTTAAATATCACAAAATAGGTAGAAGGCTTAGTTCGACTCTGACTTTGCTTTATGATTGACTTTGCTCAATCTTGTCAAAGATTTCATAAAGTCAATGGCCAGCGTTTGGGCATGACATTGGTTCACAGTGAATAATGTCTATATCTTTGATATCACATTCTCTGTCATGAGTTTGTGGTGATTGCCATTTTTCATATGCTTATTTGTTTATTGATTTTTTTTCTAAAATGAGTATTAATATTTAATACATTATTGCTATTTTTTTTCCCTTTATATGAATTAGTACTATCATTGCTGGTTAAGACATTAAGGAAATTCTGAATCTTAATATAATGGGGAAATGGCAAGTGCAGCCGCCTGGGATAGAGTTCTGCTATGTAGAACTCTGGAAATGGCAAGAAGAATTTGCTGTGTAGGTCAGAAAAGAGTGGTGGCAGCTAAATCTAGAAAATCTAATATAGCAAAGCATGCGTAGGACTAGGTAAGAAATGGGTGAAAATGGGGTGGGCAGGCTCCTTCTATTTATCAGTTGCATTGTGTGGCTCATTACAAGAAACCATCTCTGGCAATTGTTTGAAGGTCATTGCTTCCAGCCAAAGAAGCTGGGCTTTGTGCACATCTCTGCTTGGTCAGATAATTGTTACTGGCAGTTTCTGAGTTTTCTGGAAGTTTTATAATTGAGGCTGGTTGAGATGCTGGCTGAAGTTATAAAAATGCCTGCATTGAGTTTCACATGTAATAATTCATAATCGTTCATGGGTAAATGTCCTTAGAAGGAAGGTAGTGACAAAGTGCTTTCATTTGTTGTTTTTGGTCTAGATGGATCAAGCTCACAGAATGCAAATTCTTTGCAATGTTGGTTGTTTAACTTTTATTTGTGGTAGTTTGGCCCACCAAAAAAAAAAAAGAGAGAGAGA
>JAMXBC010001039.1:0-10256 GCA_024138005.1 Lumnitzera racemosa
CCATTTTTTTAAATTTTTTATTTATTTTTTTAAAAAACCTGTTCATCCCTTTATTTATAAAATTTTTTTGATTTCATTGCCCAAATTTAATTTTTTTTTTTTGCATTTTCCTTTTTTTTTTCTTTTATCAATTTTAAAATTACCTTTTGGTAAACTTGAAACCCTTTTCAATTACCAAACATTTAATTTTGATCATTTTTTTTCAACCTTTTTCTTTAAAAATTTTTTAAGGTTTTTAAAAATGGCCTTTTAACCCACAAACCTACGGGGTACCAAAAACCCTTTTGGGTTATGGCCCTTTTTTTAACTCAAAAAAATAATTGAATTTGCTTGGAAAAATTTTTTTTTAAGGGCCTTTTTAAACCTAAGTCCAATTGGAAATCCCAAAATGTTTTTAAATCCTTAGGGCAAAACTTCAAACCCTAAAGCCCTAAAAATTTTTAAAAAACATTTTTTCCTTTTTATTTTTTTAATGGTCCCCCCCTTTTTTTTTTCCCAAAAATTTTTAAATTTTTTATTTTTGGTTTTTAGGGTATTTTAAATTTGTTTTTTTAAAAACTTTTAATTAATTTTTATAATATATAGGTTTTTATTTAAAGGGTTTTTTTTTTACCCTTTTTGTTAAATTTTTTTTTTCCCGGTTAGTCTTAAAAACCTAATTAAGTTTTTAAAAAAAAATAAAAATTTTTAAAATTAAAAAAAATTTTTTTTTTAAGGGGTTTTTTTAAAACCCAAAGTTTCCTTTTAGGTAATATTTTTTTAGAAAATTTTAAACCTTTTTTTCAAATTAATCCTAAAAAAATTTTTTTTTTAAAAAACATGTTTAACCCATTAATAAAAAATTTTGGGGGTTTAAAATTAAATTTGGTTTTTTTTGGATTTTTATTTTAAATTTTTTTAATTTAAAACAGAAAAAACTAATAAAAAAAAAAAATTTTTTTTTTCCAAAAATAAACTGAAAAAAAAAAAAATAGGATATAAAATAATTTTTCCCCTCATGAGCTTAATTGGTTTTTATTTCTTTAATTTCAATTTTAAAAACAGGTTTTCCAAAATTTCATATAAAATTTTAAAAAAAATTTTAAAAAAAAAAGAAAAAAAAAAAAAATAAAAAATTTTATAATTTTGTTTTTATTAAAAAAAAATAAACAAACAAAAAAAAAAGAAAATTTAATTAATTAGTAAATTAAATTTTTTTTTTTTTAAAAAAAAAAACTTTTTTTTCAAACTTTTTTCCCAAATTTTCAGGAAAACTTTGTCTAAAAAAGGGGTGAGGGGTTCCTTTTTTGCTAACAATTTAAATTTTGCCCTATAATTTAAATTTTTTTTTTATTTTTCCTAATTATAGGCGTAAATTGCATTAGACTTAGAGGGGCAATTTTAATTTAAAGACCCCAAATTTACTAATTTTAATGCCCATAGTTGATGAAATTTTGGGTTTTTTTCATTTTTTAATTAACTAATCAATCCTAATGGATTTTTTAATCAAATTAATTTGGGGTTTCAAAAGGTTTTAAATTTGATTTCTCTAATTGATTACTATCACCAAATTTTTTTCGGGTTTCTTTTTTTTAAATTTTTGTTTTCAATTAAATTTCCTATTTTTTCGTTTAATATTTAAATCCAAACCCTTTTAAAAAAATCCCCTTGTTTTAAAAAGCTGAAAAATTTTTGGGTTTTTTATTTAAAAAATTTTGAGCCGCTACCCCACCAAAGTCTAAAAAAAAGAGAAATGGGAATAAATTGGGAGGGAATTTTTCCCTTTTAACTACTGATTTTTAATTTCAATTTAATACAAACCAGAGAATTCGATTTGGGGTGGCTAACTTTTTAAAACCCCCTAACGGGCCAAAATTTTACCCTACAAAAATTAAGATTATTCTTCGAATTATAATTTTTTTTAAAAAAAAAATAAGTAAAAAAAAATTAAAACAAAAAAAAGCCCAAATTTCACATTTTTAAATTGCCACCAAACCCCCTTCCCCAAAGTATCTAATTTCCCCCCCTCGGGGGTTAACCCATCCCTAGTTTTTTTGGGAAAAAACTTTAGTGTGTTGGTTTTATTTTAATTTTTAAAACTTCAATTTACTTGTTTAACTGATTAATTTATTCAAAACCCTCTAAAAGGGCCAAATTAAAGATTTTTGTATTTTTTAAAAACACTTAAAAAAAACCCATTTTTTTTAAAAAGAACTTTTTTTAAAACTTTTTTTAAAGAAAAAAGGGCTTTTTCTATGTAATTCATCCTTAAACAAAACCTAATCCTAAAAGAAAAACCCAAACCTAAAAATCTTTAAACTAAAATAATATAACTTTGTAATAAAATATAATCCTAAATACCCCTTATATTCAAATACAAAAATATATCATACTTTTAAAAATAAACCTTAAATTTAAACCAAATAAATCTAATTTAATACTTAACTACAAAATCAATAAAAAAAAACCCTTTTTAAATTAAAAAATTATTACATGAAATACTAAGAATAAAAATTTTTGAAACCAAAAATATAAAACAAACAATTAAAAGGGGAATAAAAACTGTAAATGGGTCCAAACTTCTTGTTGTGTCCTTAGGCGACGGGGGCACGTATCCATTGGCACTTGAATTGCAGTTAGGACTATTGCGAGTAGCATTGGGATTTGTGACGTAGGCTTTAAAAGGGGGCCCTGTTGGGGTTTGACCTTACTAGATCGTTGATTGCATGGGGTTCAAAATTCACCCGCGATTGTTTTTAAAAGGGTTCACAGGGGGGGACGCTAGCGGAAAAACAGGGGCGCATTAATATAACCTTGTTTAGTTGCGGGTTGTATTAAAAACTGTAGCAATGTATGAAGCTTTTCAAGGGGAGGTATAATGAAAGTGCTTGGTGTATGAGAGGGAGTGTATTTACTATTCGTAGGGTTGATGTTTGTGTAACAAAGTGGGTGTTTGTTCATGGGCCTTTGGGGGTTTTATTTTAAAGGGACTGGGATTGTTCAGTACTGAGGGTGCATCGATAAGAATCATGGCGAAGAAATTTTCATTTACCAATGAATATCGATTGGTAGCATAGGGTTTTCAAAAACAACAGACTGTTTAAATACGTGTTGTTGGTCAGGGAAATAATGAAATCTCCGAGCACGGGGGGGTTCTGTTTTTTTTGATGTTGCTGGTCGTCTGGAGAGGGAGGGAACAATCGTAAGTTGTGGTCGTGCAAAAGAAAACTGGGAATTGACTCGGGTATTCTGTTGGGCCATACAGGGCTTTTTTGTTTTGCATGTTGATTGGCAGCGGGATTTGAAATGACACATAAAAGAAATGGCAAGCATAATAGGGTGGAGTAAAACATTGGGATATGAAAGTACTAATCAGTTTGATGTACGGGGTGTTTCGGTAATGCAAGCTACTCGTAGTATATCCTTTATTTTTTGCTACGGATCTCTTTTTATAATGCTTAAACAAAATAAATTCAATGAATTTTTTATATTGACATAAATCCACTGATGAAAACAACTCATTTATACCGATTTAAACTTGTTTATAAAAAAAAAAAAATTTAAAACTTTATAAAAAATTCAACTTCGATTTGATAAAAATCAAATTAATTTGAACTCATGATCTTTTTTGCATTAGATTCAAAGATTTATTAAATCTGAATCTCATAGCTTTAATTTCTTTTATTAAATGAAAAATTCTAAAAAAAAAGACCAAAATACCTAGTGAATTTGAACCCATAAATTTAGACAAATCAACCCCTTTCCTAATGTTTATATTTGGCGTTAATTAGCTTTGATTTTTACACAATTGAATTGTACTTAAAACCACTGAATCTTTAAAAAAAGCTAAAGTTAAACTAAATAAAACTATTTATCCCTAAAATAATTTACTTCCTTTTAAAAAAAACTAAAAAATTTTTTTAATTTTTTTTTTCTTCCATTTTTTGCTATTTTCCATTTGTCAATTTTTTTTTTTTATCTTTTTTTATTATTACTTTTTTTTTTTAAAAAATATATATATTTTGAATTAGGGCACTTTTTTTTTAAAAAAAAAATTAAGACTAGGGGGGGGCGGAAAATTTGGTTCTCAATTATGATTTTAAAGGAAAAATTGGGGGTTTTTCTACCAATTTATTTAATTATTTGTAAAAAAAAATAATGGGTTAAAAATATATTTATTTAATTTAAATTTGGGGTTTTGACACTAAATGAAGTTGCCAATTGTTTAGGGGCCCCACATTTTTTAAAATTTTTTGAGGTTTTTTAGTGCTTTAAGGATACTTCAATTTTTATTTTGCTTTGGAGAAAAAGAACATTTAGGGGTTAAGAAAATCCCCTTTAAATTTTTTACCTTTAATTTTTATTATTTTAACTTTTGAATATCTCCCCCATTCTTACAAGTTTATGTATTTTTGTAATTCAATTAAATATTTTAATTTCCTTTTCTTTGTATTTATATTAATCTAAGGTTTTTATGACCCAAGGGTTTTTCTTTTTGAATTTTATTCAATTCAGATTTTTAAAAATTTTTAAACCCGTACTTGGGTTTAGAGTCTTTTCCGTATTGGGTTTTTTCAGTTTGTTTATAAGGGTTTTTATTTTTAAAATTTTTTAGTTTTTTAATTTCTTTTGGTTTTTTTAAGCCTAAAAATATTTTTGTTCTTTTAAATTTGTTCTAAGTCCAAAACGTAAAATTTTTAGGTTTACAACCCTTTGTCATTTTAAATTCCATTTAAAATTTGAAATTTTGAACAAAGTAAATTGATTTCAGAAACAACGCCTATCAAATTATAATAATGGGTTAATCTTTCATCGATCCCCCATGAACTTTACTATAATACTCACAGATCTCAATTTTCTAACCTAAAATTCGAGTTCAAAATGAACAGTCAAAATTTAAATTCAAAAATAAAAATTATCAAATAAGAATTGTTCAAAAATAAGCAAGAAAGCAAAAAAAAGATAAACTATTTAAAGTTTCACAAATCGTACTAATCTTTGCTCCCTTAAACCAACATTGATTTTTTTTTAAAGAAATCAAATTTATTTTTTAAATTTCTTAATTTGGGGAGTTTCTTTACTAAAGTTAATTACTGTCTTAACCCAAATTTCCCCAATAAAAAAATTTACCTATTGAATTCTTTTAATATCATACCTAAGATTGCATTATTGCACAACAATTCCTATACATAAATCAAACTTTTGAAAATCTTTTAAATTAACTCTAATTTGCAACAATTTTCATTTCAGGGTTTATAGACTTTAAAAAAAATCTCCTTGATTTTTTTTTATAAGATAAAATTTTTTTTTTAATTTTTTCTACATACAGAAATAAAAAAATTAAATCATAACTACCATAGTTTAATCAAGAAAAAAATAAAGAAAAATTAAATCAATAAAAAATTATGTCACATTTAGATCAGATTCCACAGACCCAAAAACCAAAAATATACTATCTACACATCATAAAAAACAATCTTGACTTTTAAAAAATAAATAACTATAAAAAAGAAAACAAAAAAACTAAATAAGGTTTTAAAAAAGAAGTCTGAGGCCCTTTGCCCCTTAAGTGTTCTTGGCTTAAAAACTCTCAAAATCATCTAAAAAACATTTAAAAAACCTTAAAGGAGCTTTGATGGGGAAAAAACAAAATAAAGTTCGTGCAAAGACCGTCTAACTCATTTCCATTCGGGCCCCCCCTCTTCTTTTTTTTTTCTTTTTAAAATTAGGAACACACAGCTTGAACTTTAAAATTGCTCCAAATTCACTAGAAACATTAAAGCCCGTTTTTGATTGTACAATCTTCAAAAACCTTTTATAACTTACTCATTTTAGCCCAATTGAGTGAAAATTGTTTCTATCTCTCATTTTCTTAGATAGATTTTTCAAATATAAAAAAAATTTTACTCAATTGAGTATCATCATCAAAAATAAACTCAAATTTCAAGAGAATTTGCAAAAAATCACCAAATGAAAATAACCCAAATTTATTGCTTATCACATTAAACAACCAAGCTTCATGGTACCTTACTATAGCTTCCAAAAGAAAAATACTTTTTCGTTTCTTTATAATTTTTTTCCCCCTCCTTAAAATAGATGCCTAAACTTAGGGCTCAAATAAGAACCTTTAGTGCAAGGGCAATAGGGGGTTAATCAAAAGGGGGTTCCTCATATTTTTTTTTGTTTTATGTATTTATTTTAAAATTCTTAATTTAAAAAACATTAACCCTTTCATTCTAGGAGATATTTGTTATCAATGAAATTCAAAATATATTTTGTAAATTTTATCTAATAGTTATTTTTTTAATCCACTTTTCTTTTAAAATACTGGCAATTGAGTTTTTAACCTGGAGTTCATTGTAAATTCACAAAGCATGCAATACACTAGATGAATAAATTTGGCAAAAACATCTGCCTAAAACTTTTAATAGTTTGGGTTTTTCCGGGTTTTTAACTTGATAGGGGGATTTAAGAGTGTCATGCAATCTTTAAACTCTATCAAAAAATGAATTTAAAAGAGGAGTTTTGGGGTAAGGGAATTTCTAAGACAAGGTTTGTTTAATTTATAATTTGGGGAATTTCCTAGTTCCAAATAAAAATTGACATCGAAAATTTCCCTTTTAAACTAGGTAGTAAACAACCAAAGATTTACAAAGGGAATATGTTTTCGCTTAAATTTAATTATTCTTTTTTAAATTGTTCTATTTACTTTTGTTTATTTTTGTTTAATTTTTTATTATTTTGTTATAGCAATCCATTTTTTTAAAACCCTTAATTATCAAATAAATCTTTTTTAAATTATTAAGGGAATAATCTATGGAAAAAATTGCTAAAAAAAATTTAAAAATTACCCCTATTAGGTTCCTTACTGAACAATAGCCTACTCTAATCCTTTTTTTAAAATAAAACTTGATTAGGTACACTTACCTATAGCTACACTTAGCAGTGACTCATAAAGTTTTTGACACGTGCTAGGGAGCCAATGAAATCTATTAGGAATTTTCAAAACTCAGATTTTTTAAAAATTTAACATATTTTTAATTTTCTTATTAGTTATTTTTTTACCCTTTTTTTTTTTATGTTTTTTCTAATTTTGAATTCTTTTCATTTTTTTTCTAGGGGGATTTGGGAAACTTTCAACATTTATTAAGAGATTTTAAAAAACATCGAAAACTTTTTAAAAAATCAGAAATTGTGGGTCGATTAATTTAAAGTTTTTTCGCTCATAATGAAAGTAATTAGACATTTAAAACAGTAAGAAATTAAAAAAACTTGAATGACAAAACAAAGTGAAGCTAATAAACCCTCATGGGTTTTCGCTAAATCTATGGTAAGAGTTATCCAGCACAAAAGGGCCTAAATTCAAACAAATTACACATTTAACCAAATTTCACCAATAGTCCATTTTTTTCTAGTTTATGTTTATTGCAAGCCCCTCAAAAACCCATATAAAAAAATTTTCCCGAGATTTGCATACCTTCAAGATTAAGCTTTTTTTAATGACATGATAAGATTGAAGTTATTTCCTTCTCTCTGTGGGGAAAGGGCTAAATATATTTAAATTTCTTTCCCTAAAGGGTTATATTACAACTTAAAATTCAATAAAAAAAAATTTCTAAAAATTTTCCATCCACAGGACAACAAAGTTTAAATAATATTTCTGGTTTTCTTTTTTGATGATAAACCCCCTTCATAAACATGGGAAATTTAAAGGGATTTATAGGGGAGGTGTCCCCCACTATGACTACCCAGGGGGATGTAAATTAGATCTTTATAAGGATTTTAATTTATTCTATTAATAATGTTTGATCATAGTTAAGGCACTTAATGCTAAGACATTAATGGGGCCCAAAATTGATTAAGGGACAATAGTGAATAATTCATAGTGGAAAATTTAGACTAAGTAAAGCATTAGAAAATTAATTTTATTTGGGGGAACTTTTAATTGCTCAAGTTGAAATTGATAAAATGATTTTGGACAAAATAAATTGGTTTTTTTGGGTGTGGGACAAATTTTTTAACTAAAATTGAAATGAAAATTTTATTTTTTAAACCATTCTATGAACAATTTTTTTAGAACACTTCAACCAGGTTAGGAAATTATCCCAACTTCCGGGGGAGGACAATGGAAGCAAAAAGTTAAATGTGCAACAATAAAACAAGCCCCTGATGTTGAGAATTTGTAATAATTCACAAAATTTTGACATACTTTTCAATTTGATGAAATTGCACCAAGAACCTGAACACCTTAAAAAATTTTAAGAAGGGGTTGGGATAGTTGGAAGGGACAATCACCAAAGACATAAAATTCACTTAAACATTGACCCAAAACCCCAAAACCAATGGGTCAAAAAAAACAAAGGGAAAGAAAAATAAACTATTGATCCAATATAAAAACTAAGTGCTCCATTGGGGGGTCACCAAATTTCGATCTTTTTTAATTTTCTATTTTTAAATTTTATTCCTTTATTTTGCACATTTTAATAATTTTATTTTAATTCAAAAATTTTATGTTAGTTTTTACCTATTTTGAACAAATTTTTTTTGAAATCATTATTGAATTATGTTCATGTAATAAGTTTTTAAAGTCATCATCAAATTTGATATTTTTAAATTAATTTTTTCTACTTAAATTTTACCTACTCAGTTTTCGTGAAATTTTCGGAATCGATTAAGAAAATCAAAGGGGATTAATTTAAAAATTCCAAAAAAAAGGGGAAATTTTGAACAAAAGGCACAACTAGATACACTCATAGTTTTTACCTGGGACATGCCATTATTTTAATTTTCAAGCAAAGGGGAAAAAACAACCACATTCCCCATTTGATCCCCCTTATAGTCTCCTTTTAATTTAAACATCATAGGGACTTCTTCCCTTTTCATTCCAAACTTTTTTTCTCTCCTTTAAAAAAAAAATTTTTCTCTCTATTTTCTCTCTACATCCATACCAAAGACCAAAATTCAGATCCAACCACTTATACTCAAACAAACATGGGCCGGGGGAAAGCAAAACATACTTTAAAAACTCAACGCCATCCCCAAATCCCTTTTGATTTTTATTCTCTTGGAGCAAAGAATTTCCCCCTTTATCTAAAAAAGGGGTTTTTCCAAAAACTTATTTGAGTTAAAATTTACTATTTTAGCTATTGTTGGGGATTTGGTTAAAAATTTATCCTAAAAAAAAAGAAAAGCTATAAGGGATTTGGGGTTCTTTTTATCTGTTCTTCAATGCTTTGTCAGTAAAAAGAATATTAGAAAGACTAATTAGTGATTTGGGAATTATTGGATCTTTTTTGTTTTTTTTTTGGGGAAAAGGAAAAATAGAATGAGGAATAGAAAAGAAAATTTTTAATTTCTTCTCAAAGAAAATATTAAAATGTATTAAATTCAAGGATAAAAATTTTAACCCCCTTTTTTTTTTTAAAAAAGATTTAACAGTCTTAATTTCCAAAAATTTTTTAAATTGTCACCTATTTTTTTAAATTTTTTTTTTAAAAAAAAAAAATTTTTTTTAAAAAAAAATATAAATTTTAATAATAATCCCCCAAAAAATTAGAAAATTCCCTTTTTTTTAAATATTTTAATTTCCCCGACAGGTTAAAATAAAAACCTAACCAATTTTTTAAAATTTTTTTAACCATCTTTAATTTCAATTAATAAAAAACTAAAAATTTTTTTCTAAATTAAACCTTAAGGAACCCAAACATTTACAAAATTAGTTTTTCTTTTAATTTAATATTTAAAAAAAAAAATAATAAAAAAAATAAAAAAGGAAAAAAGGGGGAAATTTTTTTTAAATTTTTTTAATTTTTTTTACCCCTTTTTAAAAAGGGTTTCTTAAAAAAAAAATTTCGGTGTTTTTTTTTTTTTGAAAAACAAATTTCTTTTATTTTTGGGTTTTTAAAAAAATTAAAAAATTTTTTTTGGGTTTTTTTTAAAAAAAATTTAATCCTTTTTTTTTAAAAAAATTTTTATTTTTTTAAACAATTTGTTAAAAATTTTTTTCTAGGTTTGTAATTAAAGAAAAAAAACAATTTTTCCCCCCAATATTTTTTAAACAGAAAAAAAATTGGATTTTTTCTTTAAAATGGGTCAAAATTTTAAAAACCTTTTCCAAAACTTTAAGGGAAAAAATTTTTTTTTTTTATTTTTTAAACCCCCCTTAAAGGGGCCTAGTCTAATTGGGATAAATTTTGGGGCATTTTTAAAAAATTACTTTAATCAAAGTTTTTCAAAAAAAATTTATTTTCCTTTTGTTTTTTTTTGGGTTTTTTTTT
>JAMXBC010000104.1:0-46274 GCA_024138005.1 Lumnitzera racemosa
CAAAAATTTAAATCAACAAGTCCTCTCCTTTTAGGAGATGTGATCACAGCATTGGCACAAAAAAGTTCCCACGTTCCTTATAGAAACAGTAAACTTACTCTCCTTCTGCAAGACCTCTCGGTAAGTGGACACCCGTTCTTCTATCTACCAATAATTTAATAGTCATGTGCTGTCACAACTTTCAATTTCCTATTTCACAAACACCACTCTACTTTTTCATTAACATGATAGAGTGAAGTATAATTATGATGGGGACATAGTTGACATAATTATCAAAATCATGATTTTATTCTTACAATTCAAGGGTTTTACGATTGTATGAGATTCTTACGAGTTAATTTGTATTTAAAATTGTTTTTTACTTTTTTAATTGATTTTACATATCAAATTTGACATAAACTTATCTTTGAATCGATTTTATATATATAAGTTGAATGGGGCCAAAAATAAAAAAATATAATTGAGCTTTTACTATCCTATTTATTATTGAAACACTAAATCATTTTTTCTATCTTATTCCAATTTTTTTTCTCTCTTTCTCTCCCTTCTAGTCCTTATTTGATATTCATAGTCTTCATTCAAGTTTTAACTTAATGAAAAAATTTGTAATAAAAACCATATATTTAAGTTTATACCATTAATAACTTAAAATAAGTTAAAACATTTAGTTTATTCAATTCATCATTTTTTTCAAACAAAATAATGAAAAAAAAAATAGTTTTAATAACGCTGATCTTTTTTTCGAAATATTAAAAATTAATAGATTAAATAGTTTTAATCTATTAATTTTTAATATTTACGAAAAAAAAGAAATTAATGTCATTGTTTTTCTAATTTTATCATGTATTTCAAGTTTTTATAACTACTATAAACATATTTATAGTTTTTTGAAAACTATTGTATATGTGTTGTCTATGTTTCAATTTTATGTTAGGATTCTACAAATCTCTATTAAGCTATTTTTTTTGTAGTTTGAGTGGGAATGTTGTTTCTATTGTAATGAGCAATGTGGCATGCTAAGGTTAGTTATGGGATACTACCAGTAGGAAGTTTTTTTCTGTCTTTTTGGAAATAAAAGAGAAAAACTTGGGAAAGTAGTTGAGAAATTGCTATTATAAAAATTACTACTTTTTTCCCAAAAAAAAAAATGCACTTTACTCATGAGATCGTTAGGTTCTCTCTAATGAGCCCAAAGTCCTAATTTAGCATGGGTAAACAAAGAAGAAATTCTAATTGATCATAAAATACAATTCTAGGTAGAATTACAGGTTTGATATTCTGGATGATGAAAATATGAATTTAATTCAGGGGGAAATGCAAAGACATTAATATTTGCTCATGTGAATCCTGAAGAAGCTTCATTTGGAGAAACAGTCAGTACTTTGAAATTTGCACAAAAGGTCTCGATTGTTGAGTTTGGTGTAGCTTACACAAATAAGGAAACCAGTGAAGTTACGCAACTTAAACAACAGGTGATGTATTCATATGAAACTCTAAGCCTTTTTCTGGTATGTTTAATTATTAAATAAGCAGATGATGTTTATAAAATCGTAGTTTAAATGATGCTCTTATGAAGATAGTATACGGTGTCAACTTTAAGGAGTCATTGTCGTTCTATAATCAAATTATCAAGAAGTGCTCTTTAACCTTAGGCAGCTACCTTATATTATCAATAAATGATTTCTCAATATGTATGGATAATGCAATATTATCCAATTCACCATTTCTCATAGCATAATAATTTGGGAGTATAAACTAGCCATCTTTGAGTTTGTCAATGTAACTTTGCAGGTTGAGAGCCTTAAGAAGGCATTGGCAAACAAGGATGTTCAAAGTATACAGCAAAATGGAACGAGGGATCCCAAATCTCCAAAAGGAAAAGCAAAATAGCAACTGATCAAAACTCCTCCACGTCCTCAAAGATTGATTAAGGAAAACAGCAGCAACATTACTAAGATAGAGAAACCTGTGAATTATGAACAGAGAAAGGCTACGAAAAGTCCTACATCTGTACGCACTCGAAGATTAAACATGAAAGGTCCAACATATGCTAAGAAGGAAAAAGTGCAGACAACAAATGATGATGCTGGTTGTTCTCCATCGTCACAGGAAATACAAATGAAGAACCAAGGGCAATCTCAAGAGAAATGTACAGTATTGAAGTCCTATGGGCATTTGAGTCATGGAGTTTCTTCAATGAAAGAAAATCTTGACTCTCTCCAAACTCCATCTAGCTTCTCATTTTCAAAAATGTTAAGAAATTGGATGATCAAACACAATCTCATCCTCTTGAGCTAATGAAAACTCCAGAACCACTGGTGGATCTTTCAACCGATCAACAAATGCCCAGCACAGTGATCAACGGTACTAATGGAAAATCCTCACATATAAAAAAATCCTTGCGGACAACCATAGGAAAATTTATCAATGATCTGAGAGAAGGTATTGTTTGGTTGTTGCAGCATGAAATTTGCTATTATTTTTTCTGCTTATTGAATTTTCATGGACATTTATGGCTATGACTCGTAGGACAAACCGAAATACAGTGGAAGCTCGATCACCGGTAAGAGGCATTAGCCTTGCCAACAACAATGCAGGTTCAGAAGTTGCAAGGACAGTGCGGAGGCAATCTCTAACACGTATCCCAACACCAGGAGTGGACAGGTCTCGCAGATCCTCTTTGGGAGGCAAGTCAACCGACTCCAGTAAGTAATAGTAGCTCTGTCCTGTTGAAAAATAAAAGTTAGCATCGACTGCCATCTGACCTGTTATTTTTCTTTTAGATGCTAATGACACTAGAAATGCAAAGACACCTCCTCCAGTTCACCCTTCCCCAAGAGCAGCGAAAAAGTGGCTGTAGATGCTGAAAGTTTGTGTAATCAAGTCAATGTTCCAAGTCCTGAGTGATTTTGCGTAATTCAGACACTCTCCAGGATAAGTAGACTCACATAACAAGGGAATTTCATCAATAACTCACGTACAGAGGGAAAATTTTAGATTACCAGATAACATCACCTCTCTTTACTAATTGTTGTTTCTCATGCAATAGTAGAAACATCCTGTTTTCAGCTGAAGCAATGGTTAGGGCCAAGTTTGGGTCTTTCAACAATCATTCAAATGAGAATGTAACTTTTGTCCTCTTTGCATACCGTCTTTGTTTTTTTTTTTTTTTTTTTTCCTTTCAATTATGTAATAAAAGCTTTCAAAAAGAATCAAGACCCAACCATAATTAAAACCACTACACCTGCATTTAGTGTGAAATGTTAACACTTGAAAGTTGTTAGTCGTCAATTAGAGATGGATATAATTTGGTTTGATTACAATTTGCTCTCTTCTCACTCGAATTGACCTTATGTAATGGTTTATTTTTTTTTTTCTTAAATTGAATTTAATTATATGATTCGGTTTGTAAGTTTATTCGAATTACTTATATCAAATTTTCTTAATTAACATGTTTTTCTTTTTATTGAACTTTTATGTGTTTTTAATTAATTTTTCATATATTTATCATGTGTATAAAATTTTAATAAATTTAATTTCATTTATTCTAAAAGACAGAGAATTATCCATTAAAAAACTATGTGAAGAAAAAGCAAGAGATATACCAAAAAATAAGAGAAAGGAAAGGGCATGAAAAAAGATTGATAGGAAAAAAAAAAGGCAAAACAATTATATAAAATTATTTTTGTTTAAACTAAATGATTCAATTTGGTTTGCTTTCCCAATAATCAAATCAAATAGCAAATTGAAACCAAAATGAAAACATAATATAATGGCAACACAGTTTTATAAGATACGAGATTCATATGAGAAAATGGCGCTGTGGCCTGTGAAGCTGAGATTTTTGAAACATTATCATCCGAACAGAGGAAAAAAAAATGCATGCTGGATCTGTACAGCATGTAAAATGATGTTATAGATGTACAAAAAATATGGGTGCTACTAATCATGTAAAAAAAAAAAAAGAAAAAGAAAATCAATGATCAGTCAGTCTCACAGAACATTAAATCGACTGTTCATTTTTGAAAGGGAATAGGCATAAGCACGAGCTAATCGCTTGCGAAATCTCTTGAGGTCCAAGATCACATTTTGGCTATCAAGATAGACCTTCTTGGTGTATTGCCATCCCCTCTTGGTCACACTTTTAGGATCTACAAGGACAGGATCGTTTCTCTCGTATTTTTTGAATAATGAACTTTCCCTAGGAAGAATTTCATAACAAATATACTTCAAGCCAAGCTTCACTGCTGGCTCCCCATAATACGTTGCAGCAGCCCAATCCCGTCCCTAAAGGAACAACTTGGATGAAAACTGAACCAGTTTCATGAAGAGAAAGTGAGTCATTGCAGCACCATGTACACCCACCATGACATCGCTGGAATTAAGCACACGATAAATCTTTGCTAATTCAGTAGCTCGATCCGGCCTCAAAATTTCGACGGTAAAACAATTTCCTCTGCCAATTTGACCGCGGAATCTTCGTTAAGTATTACCCTGGAACCATTTCGAGAAAGGATAACCAACTTTGGTCTCCTCAGCTCGTCTTCATTGCTTTTCAAGGAGATGTCTGGTGGCACCGCGGGTGAGATAGACTCCTTCAGTTTTTGTTGCATCTCCCGCTCTTCATCTTGCATCAAACCTCTGATTCGATGCCGATACGCACGGTCAAGTAGATTTCTGAAATCGACTATGCTCTGGTTTCCTCTCATCAGTGCAGAATCCACTCCAGTTCATTGTGGATCCTCAAGCCAACAATGGCTTCGGTAAAGCAATGAGTCCTTTTGTCTCCGCTGAAATCAACCGGTGGATGGTCGGAAAGTAGAGAAAGGATGTTCCCATACTTGCTAATCCACCATTTATGATATTCAAGAATGACAAAGACAACCTTCTTCTTCAAATGCTGCGAGGTAATGTATAGTGGCAAGATACCATCATTGAATTCATGATAGACATTACCCGTATAGCCGCCAGTGGAGAAGAATATAGCTGGAACACCGTGCTTAACATCACAACGGCGATGAGTACCCGCACTCTCTTTCTTTACAACGAGATTTAACTCATCTATGGTGTCCATTACACTGGTCTCCCATTTCCGTGTATACGGCTTTATCTTCTCATGCACGAGGTCTACCTTTTCCGAGTTTTCAGTTGCTCCAAAAATGCCGCAAATGTAACCAAGAAAAGCAGTTGTATCATGTGTAGGAGTATAAAGGAAGACCGAAGACGTTGCTGAATCAGTTCGTACATCGCCTTTCATAATACAGATATCAGACCGAAAACTGCTGCTTCTGTCACAGCATATTGTTCCTGCAAAGCGTTACGTTACACCATGATTATAAATCCTTTAAGGTTCATATCACATCTCAGACATCATAATGAGCTTCAAAATCCCAAAATAATGACAAATAAAAGGATTACACGGCTTAGAATAACAAAAAAGCTCAATGATGATCAAATGCATCGAGGAAAAAGGTATTGAAAAGAAAATCAAATGAAAGGAAAAATACCAAAAGAGAAGAGTGGGTCCCAAATATCCATTTTAGACTGGCAGTCAATAATAATTTCTTCTCCCAACAAATATCAACCATAAAAGCTCTTAATCCATATATAATTGAAGCTAAAACCTTCCATTTGTATCCACACCCATTTAATAATAATAAAATTCGCCACGTAAATTACCAATTAGTCCCATGAAGCGAGACGTTCGTCTAAAATAAGACATCGTACAAAGGAATAATTTTTAATTTTTTTTTTTTATTGATTACAAAGAATTAGCAATAATTACATTTTCTCCCTCTCCACGGTACAAAAGCATCTATTTCAGCAATATGTAACCAATTGACATGAACCGCTGATTTGAAAGAATGTATATGGCCTGATGGTTATTTCAATCAACAGACCAATTCTACCATATGTTGCGATTATGTCCCGTGACAATTTTTTCAAATTCTTATCCTCATATTTTTCTCTTCTGTGGGAAAATTATCGTGTTCAGTTTATCCTTTCTGTTCTCCACTATCCATGTTGCTTAAGGGAAACTAGACTCACCTTATACTTCTACATGAAATTTTTTTAGTTATATATTTGTCATAAGCTCTTTTTATTAGGCTTTTTTTTTGCCAAAACTTTTTATTGGGCTTTGAATTTTCTTTATTTATTTCTTTGAGATCCGTCTGCCCTTTTAAACAAAAATAACTAGGCATTTTCTTTTCTTTTCTTTTTTTTTATAATTGTATTTTTAAAAAATAACGACATTATCTTTTTAAGTATTAGTCAATATCCAAACATGGAAGGTATGACATTTATTTACGAATCTTCCTTTTTGGTAACTCCACCTTTGTTGTATATGCATGAATAGGGAAAGTAAGGAATTCTTAAAATTTTCTCTTTCTCGGAAAACCTTATCCGATGTTGTTCACTAGGTTAGTTGCATTACTCTTGTGATTTTAAAAATTTTTGTGACATAATTTTTTTAATCATATATGATAAGCTATTTAATTACTAGTGAATTTATAGCAAAATAATTTCTATTAACTTTACATTCTTTTATTTCCTATAATGTACTTTTGTAATTTTGACCACGCCCTGTGTCAATGATGAAAAATATGAAAAAAGATATAAAAAAGAAAAAAGTCAAGCCAATTTGCCTAAAAAAATGGGCAATTTTCAGTGGTACATATTTTGATCAAATAGATAATTTTTAGATAGACTATAATATGAGCTTTTTTAATGACTATAAATTTCCAGTCATACAATGTCGGATATGTAAGTAATGGAATCATAAAATTCAGAAGGTCGGTATCACTGACACTAAGGTGGATATAACAAAATATTATTGAATATGGTAATCCAGTGAGTTAAAAAAATTCTTGTTTTAAGACTAAGTGGCGATTGATTTATATGTTATGACCATTTAAAAAAGTTCTCTGAAAAGGTTACATGTCAAGAGCATTCCAATGACAAAGATTCGCTCAATTTGATATCATATCCAAAAATTATATACCAATTGAAACTTTCATTGAAATATAATTTTTTTTTCTTTTTATTTTCAAAACCTTTATTTAATTTTCTATAAATTGATGAGTGGTCAAACATCAAATTACAATTAAAAATAAATAAATAAAATAAAAAGAAATATTTTAAATTTATAATGGCAGTTTAACTTCCCCGTTCATACAGAAACCCAAAGGGAATCAAATATAAAAGCTTAAACAGATACCTAGACTTAAATATTTAATTAACGCCGAAGAGTGATTTGATCGAACTTTTGAGTTTAATACTTTATTCAATAGTAATTAACACATGCAATCGCGACATATTTATTTTAACTTTTAATTTTGGTAATGTCTCACGTTTCAAATTGCAGAATTCCTTCTTCCGGTTCCGGCGGCTATTTCTTTTTTATTATGCCATGATGTAATATCTATTTCTTTCACGGATTTTTTTTTCCGATACTAGGACATCCCCATCCGAGATCTTGCCGATAGAAAAAGGTCCTTCATCAAGTATCTAAAAAAATAAATTTTATTATTATTTTTAGTATTATGTTAGCTAATGTAAACAAATGTTAAGAAATTTTATAAATAAAAAATATGAATAAAGTATAAGAGTTCTTATCAAAAGAGATTTTTAAATAATTAATGTGATATTTAAGGATTTTAAGTGTAAAAGTGCTCTTACGGGACTAATACAATCATCCGTTTTTCCAAAAAAAAAAAAAAAATCCTCCGTCCGTCTATCCATTACCCAGATTTAAATACCGCTAAAACAAAAGTGTCACTCATTGGCTAGTCATTTATGAGGCCATAACAACAAAACCAACTCCATTCTTTTTTCCTCCTTCTACAACGCCTCAGACCCTAACATTCTATTTCTTAATCGACTGCTATAAAAGTAAAACTTTTTCACATTTTCAACATTAATTATATATATATATATATACTTTTTTTTTCTTTTTTTTTTAATTTCTTTTTTGAATTTGGATTACTAACAATTGTCTTTAGCTATTACAACATTTTCCTACGTACAGAGACAAAGTTCATATTCGTAGAAACTAGATAAAAGGAAAATAAAGTTCTTTTATTTTCATTTGAGAAGGAAAAATAGGAGTAAATAAACTTAGTGCTAACCATTTTGCATAGAAGAACACGGCGGAGCAATCATGTTGATGTTATCCACAGACCCTTCATTAATAGCTTGGAAAGAATCTGCAGAATCAATATAAACATTATAACAAAGCATACTAATGAATTAAAAAATAATAATAATGAAAGGTAAAAAAAAAAAAGAAAAAAAAAAAAGAAAAAAGATTAGAGCAGTTTGTGCTTACACAAGAGAGAGAAAGCAGATGAAGAAGTGAAGAGTTGAGGATTATAACAGACCACATGAGAGGACAGAGAGAAAGAGAAGGTAATAGAGCTTGGGTTTTTTTCTCTGGAGTTTGAACACTCGATAACAATGCCTGAGACTCCTCATCATCACTGTATTCTCCCACTTTCTTCCAGTGGTTATATCTATTGTAGTGCACCATATCCTGATAGCTGCTTTATTTGTGCGTGTATATATATATATATATATATATATATGTAATGAAAATCGATCCTTCTCTTCTTGTCTTTGAAACCCAGAAACAGAATGGTTTGGCTTGAGAGACTTCCTTTTCTTTGTTCTCTTTTTTTTTTTAAAAAAAATTTTAGTGAAAGAGAAAAAAGTGAACCGTCAGAGAAAAATACGGAGTGATTTGTGTAACAAGAGGTTCTTGAAGGAAGAGAAAGCTGTGTATAATGTGTTGTATGTGTAAGGAGTGAGAGCGACACAAAAGTATTAGGAGTCTTTATAATACAGTAATACAAAGAAACAGTGAGTCGCAAATTGGGATGGTATAGAGCTCCTTTGTTTTTTTTTTTTTTTTTTTAATGGCAAGTTTTATACCTTTATAATGGAATAAAATAGTTTATTTTTTACTTGTAATCTATTTGTATGTTTGTTTGGTAAAGTTTTTAATTTATGGAATGAAAGTTATTAAAAAAATAGGAATTGTATTTCCTTTATATAATCAAAATAATATAGCTATTTGTTTATTTTTTATGATATTTTTTTGCTTTTATTTATTAGACTTTAAAATAATAATTACTTATTTTTTCTATTGTATTTATAAAAGATTTTAATTTTATTTTCAGTCTGATTCAATTGGGTAATCTAAGCATGCCACAACCTGTAAACTTTAGTTTACTGATGAGCATAATGGTTCTTAGTTCATAGGGGACATAAAAACATTATCAAACAAAAAGAAAGAGAGAGAAAGTCATCATAAAATCTGATACTCTAATCCAAAAATAATGAATAACTAAGTTAATAAATTTTGAAAAATTTATTTTAATTACTTAATTTAAAAGTTTTAAACTTATATTAATAAAATATTTATAATCATGACTTTATAAATTAGTATTACAATTTCTATAATTCATGAGGGATGATTAATCATGAGGTCTCATAATCTATCTCTTTTAAATACGTTACGTCCTCGTTACAAGACCTTACAATTGAGCTTAAATCTTCCTTATTTTTTGGTGAACATGATTTTATAAATTAATATTATAACCTTTCACAATTAGTATAGGACATTAAATCGTGGGATTTTAGATAAAATGTCATTGTTATAGTGAAATAATGTAAATTATTAGTATTAAGTACTTATTATTATTATTTATAAGAAAATCTTGAGAAGTTTTATTATTTATAATATAAATGTATTAGATAGGAAGCTTGGATTAAGGGAAAAACCCTGTCCATATAACTATGGACGAGGATGGCGTGCCCAAAGAGCAAAGAGCAAGCAGCCGGGAATGTTTTAAGAGGTCAAATGCGGGGTAGTTCTGACTTGGCCATTAAGAGATTACTTTCCAACTCAAACTTCTCTTTCTATTTCTCATTCTCCACGCGTTCTGCCTATTGTTTTCGGTTGTACAACTTTGATTTTGCAATCATCATGAATTTGATCGCAAAAATAAAGTAATAACAATAATAATCGATGAATTTCGACGAACGAGGATGCTGGTTGGCTACATTTTATAAGTCAACTTTTTTTCTTTCCACTAATATACCCGTGATGCTTATTTGGTATTCATCGTTAACATCAACTATAAGATTTTATTTTTGTTATTAACTATTAGATTGCTAATAAAAATTAATCAATCCACTTCACAAGTATAGATAAAGGTATTATTTGCTCAATGCATTAGGTTATTATATAAAATAAAAGTTCTTAAGTGGAGAATATAAAAGTGAACAGTAACCTATTTGAACACTTTGTCCTCTAATATCTCATTTAAATTTCAAGTAGGTTCTTGATGGTCATTAAAGGTTATAATATAGGTTCGTATTACAATTTTTCGAAACTTACTCCTAAAAGGTAAGTAAATATATAACGTCTCAATACTTTAATATATATATATATAAATAAAATCTATACTTTAAGATATAAATTCAAATGTACCTTTTATTCGTTTGTATAAAATATTAAATGATAATAACAATGGATGTAAACATTATTATATTTCTACCTTTTAAGATCAACCAAAAGAAGGAAAAGCAATAAACATATAGGCTATTGTCAGAACCCATCGTCCATAAGAAATCTAAAGATTTCCTATTTTATTTGTTCTATCCCTACTTGCCTCATTCTTCAGTTTTTTTCTTTTTTCCTCTCTTTTATCATTTCTTTTTCATTATTAACTTTACATTTACTATTACATTTGTCATCAAATGTTGTATTTGAAAGTTAATGTAATAGATTAGTGTTGTATATTTTAAATAAGTAGATTAAACTTTCTAATTGATTATAAGGTTAGTATAAGTAAAGGGTATATATCTTCTACATAAAAGTGTTATTTTATCTTTTATTTTGTAATGTCATTTATGTTTAAGATGTTGTACGAGATATATTTGATATTGTCATTTTTCTAAACTTGTGGAGAGTTTCTTCGTATTTTGAATAAATAAGATGCTATGAAAACATTGAGGGATTTAGGTTATGAAAATTTACCTAAAAATTTTTATATAATAAAAGTGTAAACCCTTATAATTTCTTGTAGTTACCTCGAGTGAGTAGTGTAGAGCGTACACAAAAGTAGGCTGATTAGGATAATATTTTACAAATAAGTCCTGGGGATTAGTCAATGATAACCTATGGATTAGGATTATAGAAATATAATAAAATAATATTATAGCTAAAAATAATCAATTTTACTAAATTATATTATATTGTAATTTATCCATTATAACTACACAATTTAGGTAATGAAAATTTATCAAACTATAGAAATAAATTATTTGCAATCTTAAATTATAAAATGACTTAAAATGATATATAAATATTTTCGTATGGATTATTATGTATATTATATATATATACACACTTAGAAAAGCTTAAAATGCCAAAAAATATGAATTATTAACTAAAATTTATAAGAAAAATAATAAAATTGTTAAAAATTTCCAAATAACAAGAATTATGCGGGAACAAGCATGGCAAAGCTCCTATATAGTTGTTGGCTAAAGAATTCATCTAATGACATGATATGAGATAAGTGCACCTATTAATTTTAATATAGCGGATATGAGTCCGAGTCGATCCTTCAGAGATTTTGAGTACTAATATTAACCTTAGCTTTATTATCTAACCAGAAAATTGTGATGAGTTGAATGAATTAAAAATACTAAAATTAATAACTAAACTACTTATGAGACTTAATTACGCAAATTAGGAAGCAATAAACTACGAACGACTTCAAGTATGCAATAATGTATTTAGGAATTATTCCCCTAGTGTTTTAACATAAAACCCTTTTTTAAAATATATTCAATTCAGTTTCTAAAATTTTCTTGCCCGGGAGGGATTCACAATTAAAGCTAATACCTTTCTTAAGCATATTAACCCTAATCCTAAATTATTTACCGGAATATCTTCACTTAGTAATATAATTAGAATTGCATTAATGTATAATGAATTCCCACATAAACTATCAACTTTCCGGAAAGAAACATGTATCTTATCTCTAAGTATACATGTAATTCTCTTCAATTATGCGTAGATCTAATTACACATGCAATTTCCAATCAACATGCATAATATCATATATTGATACTCTAGAATTATCAATCCATAATTAACAACATAATTGAATCAAGAAAAGATAGAAATTTTATTGAAATTATAATTTAATCCAAGGGTTAAAATGAAACCCAGGTTCCATAATCCTAAATACTTGAATTCTAAGCTTATCATAACGAATCTAAAAACGAGTTCCATAAAAAACATAAAATAAAGCATGGAAAACCCTTCTTGATTTGATGAACAATCTCTCTAATTTTGAAATCGATGTTGTTCTCGCTTCTTTCTTGATTGATGTTCTCCTTAAGTCTCTTCTTGTCTCTTGTGTCTTTCCGTTTCTGTAATGTCTCTCATCTCTTTTGAAACCCTAAAGATATCCTTTAATAGGGTGTATTACAAGATTCTGTTTTCGTCACAGACATGGCCTGGGATACGGCCATATCCCTAGGTCGTGTAACTTTCTGCACTTAGGCAAAATTTCTACACAACTTCAAACTTCTTCGTTTGAACTCGGAATTGAGTGAAACTTGATTCATTTTCTTCGTTTTCGAGCCTAGAACGTGTTTAAACCTGAAATCAACATTTTACTCAATTAAGTATCATTTCTTTAAAGAAAACCAAAAAATGTAAGGGAAATACTATAAAATCACCATATGAAATATGTTTAAAATTAGAGTTATCAAATTCCCCGCACTTAAGCATTTGCTTGTCCTCAAGCAAATAAATCAAAACAAAACTTTCGGGACAAGAAACACTTAATCACAATTTATCACTATTTAGGAAACCTGTGAACGAATACACTTGACCTGAAGAAAAGTAAGAAAATCATTCTCAACTAACTTACAATAACAAAGTTAACCAATTTTATCTGACCATATTCGAATGCTCTAACAATACTTAATACTAGAGTTCACTAGTTAATTTCTGAAATCAAAGTTTACCCAAGTCATTTAACCAAGGATTCTTAAACTAAAAATTGGATTTAACATTTCGCCAACCGAGAAAGAGTCATAAAAATTTTGTCCATTTGACTAAAGTGTATACAATTCTCTCTTCCATCTCACCAAGCACCATAATCTAAACAAACACATTTTACATCCACTCTTCCTCTGATCATCCCCTAGTGATCATCTCGCCAACCGAGAAAGAGTCATAAATTTTTTTCCATTGGACCATTTGTTCGTTTGCTAAAAATTATAGGACTCTTAAAAATTTCTAAGAGAAAAGTATACATAAAAGTAAATTTTAAAAATAACCATGACTAACTCTCAACTAGTGATGTTGCTCCAATCTTAAATCCTAAAGTCCAAAGCTAAATAACTTGTAACTTTGCCTTCCACAAATTTGACTAATCAATTCTAGTAAAGTATAATAAGATCAATAATAATCAAGATGAAACAGTTAATTTGGCTTAATACCAGTTAATCACCTATTGCAAGTTAATTTAAAAAGTAATTGGGTCAAATATGAATAATTGATTTCCTAAACAGTAACAAATTCATATATATCCCTTCTCCACACTTAATAATGGACATTGTCCTCAATGTACCACAAAAAATCAGAGCAGCACGAAAAAAAAAATAGCACAGGAAAAAGGAAACATATGTAATGAAAAGAAATTAATACTTCCCTGCCAGTTGAAAAGAAGTGCAAAATGAAGAAGCATCATCAGTATATATATCGGAGTTCACAAGTCTTGATCAACAAAAGACAACACAAAAATTTGGAACTAAGAAGAGTGATTAGAATCCGTTTCCTCAGCCTCCTTATCAGATGATGCCTCAGCCATAGTAGCATCATCATCGTCATCACCCTCCTCATCAACCTCTTCAGCACTACTCTCATCCTCCTCATCCTTTTTTGCACTCTCCTCTTCATTAGTAGCCGACGCTTTCATTTTAAGAAATTCTTTTATTCTGTCCTGTCGGAGATGAAGTTTATCCATACTCTCTCATATATAAAAAACCTCAGACAGCAACAAATCAAATTTATCGTTTAAGTTGGCTGAAGACGTTTGGCCCGAGATGTGCTACTGCGAGAGCGTCGACCTTGACGTCTGATGGTAGGAGGTTCATGAGGGGGAAGGAATTTAGGTGCATAGGAGTGACTTGGCTAATGAAAGTAAGTGGGGGCTAAGCAATAACCTTAGTCCTCATAGCCTGCACTAGTAATGTAATATAAGGGCCACAGCAAATATGCCCTTTCTTCCAAGTAGTGGTGGCTTGATGGCTGAAGAGTTCGGCAATTTCAATGGCTAGATTGATGGCGTGCTTATGGATGACACTGTAGAGATAGAGGCAATCCTTGTTAGATACTACCCTGGTGCTAAGGTCCTAGCCAGTTAATGTATGGGAGAAAAGCCAGTGAAGAACCCGGTATTCAAGCCTGACTAATTGAGAGGCCTTACTCCTGGCTGGATCATAGGCCTCACCAACCGTGATCTTATTCCAAAATGACCCTGCGTGATGCCACGGGGGAAAACGACATGAGAGACTTTGGAATTCTTCCGTCCGTGTATATCTTTCTGCATATAAACCAAGATATCGGCCTAGTTGAGCGATGGACATATGGAATGGATGGCTACTCAAGGTGAAGTGTAATTTGCGGTTTGGGCCCATGCGAGTAGCACTGTCTTTATCTAGCTTATAAGTACAAAAAAATTCCAGGGTTAGCTCTTTATAAACTGGAGCTTCAAAGGATAATAGGGCTCCCAAACGGTACCATCTAAGAGCTCCTTCATTTGGGTGGTGAGCTCTAGTTGAGCGAGAACATCCCAATCCAACCGAAGGGTCTCGCTAAAGGGCTTAGACTGAAGCAATTGTAGCGTTGTACTTGGTAGTCCTCCTTAAATTGGAGCATTGGGTGCTTTATAGGGGGAAGAGTCGCCAGTGGTTCAACAATTGCGCCGGATTGTGACGAAGAGGATGCTGCAAATTTGGATTTTCGGCGAATGGAAAGCTTAGATCGATTAGCCATTTGAATACCTGAAAAGAGGCAACAATCCAAATCAAACACGGACATCCATATCGCACATAATTTGAAGCAAACAGAAAAACAGGAATAACAATGGGTAAGAGTGTGAAAGAATGCTCATTGGGCATTTCATCAAACATATGGAGTGCAGCTAGAAACGAGGTGGTGGAAAGAAATGAGTGGCAAACACTTCCAACGAATTCCACTACACACTAAGTAACGAGGAAAAACAAGCGTCTATACATATAAGAGACGCGAAATGACCCAGAATAATGATCGCCCATTGCTAACCCTAACTAGCCTGAATGAAGAATGACAATCGAATTAACCAATAAAATTTGGAATTGACAGAGCATAATGTATGCTAACTAGATGAGGCAGCATTTATAATATATGAGATCAAGAAACTCAAAGCAATGATGCATAGCATTGATGAATAAGCAAAAGAAATTGGCATGCCAAAAACAATATGCATTAAAAGGAAAGAACACACATAATCCAATTGCTGCAGCATAAGGAAGAGAAAGGAAAATTAAGGGGAAAACTTACTTGGATCAAAATGCGGAATGTAGGAAATGTGGAGAGAAGAAGGAGAATGAGAGAGAGTGTAAGAGAGATATGTGTGATTGTGAGAGTGTGAAGGGTGTGTAATTTAAATAAACCGTCTGTGTGAAAACCATGTTATTTGGGTCAACACGGGCTGGGACACGACTGTGTCCTCGTCCGTGTAACATTCTATGCCATCGTGTCTAACTTGGACGCACACGGGCTGGGACATGACCGTATCCCCTGCCCGTGTGACTTGTGCTTCCCGTATATGAATACTGGATGGACACGAGCTGGGATACGATCATGTCCCTTGCCCGTGTAACTCTCTGTATGCGGGTGGGTTTTCTGGGCGCACACGGGCTGGGACACAATTTGTGTCCCACGTCCGTGTAACTTTCTGTACGCGGTGTGATTGCTGGGTACACACGGGTTGGGGACACAATCGTGTCCCTCGCCCGTGTAACTTTCTATGGACGGGTGGAAAATTCTGGGCGTACACGGGCTGGGGACACGATCGTGTCCCTCGTCCGTGTAACTTTCTGTGGGTGGACATTTTTGAACGTCTGGATGGACACGGGCTAGGATACGACCGTATCCCTCGCCCGTATAACTAATTTTTTTTTTAATTAAATCTAAAGATAAAGGAAACTTAGAAATAATAAAATTAAAGAGAAAAGGAAAAATTAAAGCTAAGAGAGGAAAGAATTATGACGAAAAAAAGTGAAAGCAAAAGAAAAGAAGGAAAGCAAAGTTAGATTGAACGAAAAATAAAATGAATAAAACTTAAAGAACTAAAGCATAAATAGAGTTAGACATGGGTTGCCTCCCAAGAAGCGCTTTAGTTAACGTCGATAGCTCGACGGGATACGTCTTCTTGTGTTAGTTCTGTTGGGATGGAGATAAAACTCTTCCCGGCCAACGTGCTCCAAGTTTCCATTCAAGTATAATTTCAACCGTTGTCCATTTACCTTAAATGTGCCCTTCTCCGGGTGTATAACTTCAACAGTCCCATACGGGAAAAACTCGTGTAATTGTAAATGGTCCAGACCACCTGGATTTTAACTTACCTGGGAATAGACGCAGGCGAGAATTATACAAAAGAACATGATCACATTCTTTAAATTGTCGACCTTCCTTGATTCGCTGATCATGATACTTTTTGGCCCTTTCTTTGTATAATTTGGAGTTCTCATATGCATTTGCTCGCCATTCCTCTGGCTCGTTCAATTGAAGCTTCTTGTGAGAACCTGCATGCTCAAATCAACATTAGCATGCTTAATCGCCCAATAAGCCTTATGCTCTTCTCTACCGGCAAATGACAAGCTTTGCTATATACAAGTCGGTAGGGTGTGGTGCCGAGTGGTTTTTGTAGGCGGTTCTATATGCCCATAGAGCATCATCCAACTTTTCTGACCAATCTTTCCTATGATACTCTACGGTTTTTCAAGAATTCGCTTAAGATCGCGATTGGCAACTTCCACTTGGCCACTACTTTGGGGGTGGTACGGGGTGGCTATCCTATGTGTAACGCCATAACGTTTCAATACTTGGTCGAGTTAAGTATTGCAAAAGTGTGTTCCCCATCTCTTATAATTGTCCTAGGGTGCCAAATCGAGAAAATAGGCCTTTTAAAATTTTTTTTACTACCCTAGCATCATTAGTAGGTAGGGCTTTAGCTTCTACCCACTTAGAGACATAATATATGGCTACTAGGATATATTTATTTCCATTTGAATTCGGAAAAGGACCATGAAATCGATCCCCCACACATCAAATACCTCAACCTCAATGATGGGGTTTTGTGGCATTTCATCCCTATGGGATATATTTCCCACTCGTTGGCAACGATTACAACTCTCAACATATCTCTAGGCATCTTTGAATAGGGTAGGCCAATAAAATCCTACCTCTAGGACCTTATGAGCTGTCCTATTGCACTATGATGCCCACCCATGGGCTCCGAATGACAGTGGCTCCAAAATTTGCCAACCCTCGAGGTGTGGTACACACTTCGAATGACATGATCTGTACATACTTTAAACAGGGAAGGATCATCCCAAAAATAATGTTTCACATCAGAAAAGAATTTCTTCTTTCGTTGGTGTTGAAGTCCCTTCGGTATGATCCTAGCAGCTAAAAAATTAGCAATATTTGCGAACCAAGGAATTTCCATATCACTTACCTGGGTGATGGCATGAGTTGCTCCTCAGGGAATTCATCCTTGATCTCGTTCTCGTCGAGCGATTCCAAGTTTGGATTCTCCAATCGGGATAGGTGATCTGTTGCTAAATTCTCAGCTCCTTTTTTATCTTTGATCTCCACATCAAACTCTTGCGGTAACAAGATCCACCTAATCAATCTTGGGTTTTTTCATCCGGCTTTGCTAACAAGTACCTAAGGGCAGAATGATCAGTATAAACAATCACCTTAGATAGAAGCAAATAAGAGCGAAATTTATCAAAGGCAAAAACAACGGCTAGCAACTCTTTTTCTGTAGTAGTGTAGTTTTCCTGAGCATTCGTAAGAGTTTTGCTAGCATAGTGAATTGGTTGAAAGTGCTTGTCTCGCCTTTGCCCCAGCACTGCCCCGATTGCGTGATCACTTGCATCACACATAAGCTCAAAGGGAGAGCCCAATCAGGTACTACCATGATTGGAGCATTAGTAAGTTTCTCTTTAAGGATATTGAAAGCTTTCAAACACTCCTGAGAGAAAACATAAGGTACATCCTTCTCTAAAAGCTTAGTCAAAGGGTGGGCATTTTCGAGAAATCCTTGATAAATAGCCTGTAAAAACCTGCATGTCCTAGAAACTTCTTATGGGGCCCTTAACCGAAATTGGAGATGGGAGTCTTGCAATCGCATCCACTTTGGCAGTATCCACCTCAATTCCTCGATAAGAGATCTTATGGCCCAGCACAATACCTTCTTGTACCATGAAATGGCACTTTTCCCAATTGAGGATAAGGTTGGTCTCTTCACACCTGGTAAGTACCCTGTCCAAATTATCCAAACAAAGGTTTAAAAGAATTGCCAAAAACTGAAAAATCATCCATAAATATCTCCATTATGTCCTCAATCAAATCATCAAAAATAGCTAACATGCATCGCTGGAATGTAGCTGGTGCATTACAAAAACCAAAAGGCATTCTGCGATAAGCAAAAGTGCCATAAAGGGCAAGTGAAAGTGGTTTTTTTTGATCTTCTGGCGCAATAGGTATCTGAAATAACCAGATAAGCCATCCAGAAAACAATTAAAACCTTTGTCTAGCTAATCTTTCTATCATTTGATCAATAAAAGGTAAGGGGAAATGGTCTTTTCGTGTAGCATCGTTTAACTTTCGATAATTGATACATACACGCCAACTTGTTACCGTTCTCATTGGGATCAATTCATTCTTTTCATTAGGACTACTGTCATCCCACTTTTTTTTTGAACTACTTGCACTGGACTTACCCATGAACTATCAGAGATAGGATATATCATACCTGCATCAAGGAGTTTGATAACTTCCTTTTTGACTACCTCTTTCATGTTTGGATTCAAAAGTCTCTAGGGTTGCACAACCGGGTTATAGTTTTCTTCCATTAAAATTTTATGAGTACAAAAGGAGGGATTGATACCTCGAATATCGGATATTTTTCAAGCAATGGCCCTCTTATGCTCCTTGAGTACTTTCAGTAACCTTTCTTTCTGTTCTTTTTCCAAATTGGATGTTATAATTACTGGTAATTTGGAGTCCTTCTCTAAGAAGGCATATTCCAAATAGTCAGGTAATTGTTTTAGCTCCAATACTGGTGGCTCCTTAATCGAAGGTTTTAACTGTGCTTCCTTCCTCTTTTCAATCTCTTCAAATCCTTTCTCCACATATATAGGTTTATTTGCCTCCAGTTGGGTTATCACCTCGGATTTGACAGGATCTTCCGAAGCTTCCTCCATGCCTAATTGCAAGCAAAATCTCCAACGGATCCTTAAGAAGAACTTCCTGCATATAAATTCAAACAAAAGTGTCAGTAACATTAAGAAGGTAGTAAGTATCATCTTGATCGATAGACTTTTTCATAGCCTCGAAATTTTAAAAAATAATCTCTTCATCTCTAACTCGAAGAATGAGCTTGCCATCACTAACATCAATTATAGCCCTAGCGGTAGCTAAGAGTGGTCTACCTAGGATAAAGGACAATTCAAAATCTTCATTCATATCCAATATCACAAAATCAACTGGAAAATAAATTTACCTACTTGAACTAATACATCCTTAAATATACCTGTTAGGGTACGTCATAGATCTATCAGCTAATTGCAAGCTCATGCGTGTGGGCTTAGGGTTTTCCTAATCCTAGTTTCCCTTAAAAAATTTATAAGGCATTAAATTGATGCTAGCACCCAAATCAGCTAAGGCTTTGTCAATTAACAGATTACCAAAATGACAAGGAATTGTAAAACTTCCTAGGTCTTTTAGTTTCTTGGGCAGCTTGTTTTGCACGATCGCTGAAACACTTTCCATCCAAGATGATTGTGGAAAGCTCCCAAGCTTCCTCTTATTAAATAACAAATCTTTCAAGAACTTAGTGTACTTCGGCATCTGTGATAGGGCATCAACAATAGGTAAGTTAATATGCAGTTGTTTAAAGAGGTCAAGGAACTTACTGAATTGTTGGTCATTGCGATCTTTCTGGAGTCTTTGGGGATATGGGATAGGTGGTTGATATTCCTTCACCTTTGATGGCTCTACATCTGCCTTGCTTTTGTCCCCTCCTTGCTCTTGCTAGTTTCCTTGCTACCTTTCCTCTCAGCATGCAACTCCTTCCCATTTCGAAGTGTCACTGCCTTAGCATGTTCCTTTGGATTGGGTTATGTATTTCCCGATAACAATCCCTACGGTCTTTCAGAGATTAGCTTCGTAAGTTGACCAATTTGGTTTTCAAGATTGCGATTTGAAGCCTCTTGATTCCTCAGCGAGGATTCAATGTTGGATAAGCGAGCCTCATTGCCTTGAATTTATTTTGTGAGAAGTTCTTCTATACTGGATTTCTTTTCTTGAGGGAGAGGAGGTGGGAATGGTCTTTGAAATCTAGGTGGGCCAAAGTTGGTCTTCTGCTGGCCTTGGTTTTGGTTTCCCCATGAGAAATTGGGGTGATTCCTCCATCCTAGATTGTAAGTGTTGCTGTAGGGTTATTTTGTTGCTTAGGTAGATTTCCTAGATAATCTACCTATTCCAGTTGTTCTTGTGCTCCATACCCCTAAATACCAAAATCACTTATATTCGATTGCATTTGTTGAGGTCCAACAGAGAGTGCATTAATCTTCTTACTCAATAGGTCCACCTTGGCCGCCAAAGCAGTGGTTAAGTCCACATCATAAATTCCAAAAGCCTTTTGTTTGGCTCTAGTGCTTTCCAACTGATAATTGTTCATCGCTATTCCTTTAATCAGGTTTTGTGCTTGCTCAAGTGTCTTTGTGTTCAAAGTACCTCTTACGGATGCATCAATCATCTATCTAGTAGATAAATTAAGAGCATTATAGAAGGTCTAATCTGCATCCATAATGGAAGGCCATGATGTGGACACCTCCTGAGTAAGTCCTTGAATCGCTCCCAAGTATCATATAGAGTCTCCGCTTCCAATTGAGCAAAACAAGAAATATCATTCCGAAGTTTAGCGGTCTTTGTAGGTGGGAAATACTTCTCCAAAAATTTCTCTACCAATTCATTTTCCCAAATTGTGATTGAATTTCGTGGTAGAGAGTTCAACCATTGTTTTGCCCTACCCCTCAAGGAGAAAGGGAATAGCCGCAGTCGGATGGCATCATTCGTAGCTCCGTTGATTTTAAAAGTATCACAAATCTCTAGAAAGTTAGAGATGTGGGCATTGGGATCTTCATCTTGGAGATCGTCAAACTGAACATATTATTGCACCATTTGTATAATGTTAGGTGCAATTTGGAAGTTGTTAGCTGCGACGGTTGGCCTTGCGATGCTAGAGTCAGCTCCAATAAGTGTAGGCCTTGAATAATTGGACATGGTTCGATTTGCTTCATTCCCGTTGTTAGCCATGGTGGTTTGATCTTCCTGCTCGATAAATTAAGTGTTGGTTTCTTTACCTTCTTCCTTGATTTCAACGATTGACTCGTCGTCAATGGTCGCCACACTTTGTCTAGGTCGTGATTTCAAATTTTGAAGGGCAGTTCTCTCAAATTTAGGATCAAGTTCTACCAAATCTTCCGAGTTACTTCTAGTCATGCACTGCAAGGATAAGAATATAGAATCAATTGCAGCTCTAACTAATGAAAATAAATAATGAAAACAAAAGAAAAAAAATGGTTAAAGTAATAAAGCAACTAGTGTTCTTAATATCGAAAATCCCCGGCAACGGCGCCAAAAACTTGATATGAGGCAAGCGCACCTATCAATTTTAATATAGCGGATATGAGTCCAAGTCGATCCTTCAGAGATTTTGAGTACTAATATTAACCCTTTGCTTTATTATCTAACTAGAAAATTGTGAGAGTTGAATGAATTAAAAATACTAAAATTAACAAACTAAACTACTTATGAGACTTAATTACGCAAATTAGGAAGCAATAAACTACGAACGACTTCAAGTATGCAATAATGTATTTAGAATTATTTCCCCTAGTTTAACATATAACCCTTTTTAAAATATATTCAATTCAGTTTCTATAATTTTTGACCGGAGGATTCACAATTAAAGCTAATACCTTTCTTAAGCATATTAACCCTAATCCTAAATTATTTACCGGAATATCTTCACTTAGTAATATAATTTAGAATTGCATTAATGTATAATGAATCCCACACAAACTATCAACTTTCCGGAAGAAACATGTATCTTATCTCTAAGTATAATGTAATTCTCTTCAATTATGCGTAGATCTAATTACACATGCAATTCTCAATCAACATGCATAATATCATATATTGATACTCTAGAATTATCAATCCATAATTAAACAACATAATTGAATCAAGAAAAGATAGAAATTTTATTGAAATTATAATTTAATCCAAGGGTTACATGAAACCCTAGGTTCCATAATCCTAAATACTTGAATTCTAAGCTATCATAACGAATCTAAAAACGAGTTCCATAAAAAACATAAAATAAAGCATGGAAAACCTTCTTGATTTGATGAACAATCTCTCTAATTTTGAATCGATGTTGTTCTCGCTTCTTTCTTGATTGATGTTCTCCTTAAGTCTCTTCTTGTCTCTTGTGTCTTTCCGTTTCTGTAATGTCTCTCATCTCTTTTGAAACCCTAAGATATCCTTTAATATGTGTATTACAAAGATTCTGTTTTCGTCACCAGACATGGCCTGGGATACGGCCCTATCCCTAGGTCATGTAACTTTCTGCACTTAGGCAAAATTTCTACACAACTTTAAAACTTCATAACTTTTTCGTTTGAACTCGGAATTGAGTGAAACTTGATTTCTTTTCTTTATTTTCGAGCCTAGAACGCGTTTAAACCCCGAAATCAACATTTTACTCAATTAAGTATCAATTTCTTTAAAGAAAACCAAAAAATGTAAGGGAAAATACTATAAAATCACCATATGAAATATGTTTAAAATCAGAGTTATCATGACACATAACATGGATGGAGTATGGGGTAAGGGTTTTAAGAGACAGAAAAAAAAGAAAAAATCACTTTTGCATTAATAAACTTAAGGATCATCATTAAGGTTCCCTATTAAACTTCTAAGGATCTTAGAACTCTAGAAAAAAAAAAATATAGGAAGGAGTGAATCAATAAGGGAAAAATATAAAGAAAAAGGGACAAATTAAGCTATTCATGAGTACACTTATTTGAAGAGCACCTGGGCTTAAACCACCACCACTACCTAACAGTAGTGGCAATGGCTAGAGGTTTCAATAAAGAGGGGAGCTAGTGGTGTTTGGATGGGCAAGTTTTAGTGATTAGAAAAATTAACCTACTTTTACTTAATTTTATAAGAATAAATTTTTTTAACTCCAAAAATTATTTTTGGGATATTTTTTACATATACTTTTAGAGAAAAATATCAAATTATAAAAAAATTTAATTGGATATAAGGCTTACTTAAGAAATTGAACAAATCTGAGCAATTTTCAAAGTTGTTTTAAGTAACCTTGTTGCTGTTGTTTTAAACTAATTTTTTTTTTTTGGAACTTCCCTACATTACATGTATAAATCCCATTAAAAGATTTTGGCAAAAAATATTTTCTATGATTTTTTGTAATTTTTAACCTCTAAAATTTGATAAAAAAAAATGTTATATTCCGAAAATTAACGCACCATTGACTCATGAAAACAACAAACAAATAGATCGAAGCTTATTGGTGCATATGTCATTTGGAGAGTGATTGGAGTTGTTGGATGATTGGAATTTGAGTTATGCAAATATCATTAATTAATAGTTATATACGCCAAGTGAAAGTATGAGAATTTAAAAGTTTGAGTGATATGGTGATCAGGTGTGATAAACCTATTTCATGATCATGATTTATTAAATACTTGTAATTTGGAATAAGATACTGGAGTGAGTCACTTAGAGAAAACATGTAAATTGAATTTGTTCAAAGGTTCTTTAGATGGTTGATATGGCAAAAGAATGACTTAAAATCTTAGTGCAAATGCTTAATTAGAAGATTAAACTGGTATAAGGATCTTGAATATAACAATGTTAGAGTCTTACTTAGGACAATGTTTGGTAAAAGAAATATAGTTGTGATGACTTCAAAGATATGTTTCGAAGGTTGATGAATGAAAGCAATTTAACTCTAAATATATTGGAGCCTTATTTAAGGAGTTATTTGTAAAAGAAGGGTGATTGTATTGATTTTAGAGACTTTACTAGAGGGTTGGCTAATTTAAAGGCTTAGAATGAAATTACTTCAGAGACATCTTTTAAAGGTTGATTGGTAAAGAGGAGAATTTGATTCTTTGATTTAGAGGTTAGATCAAAAAGTTAAATAGTAGAAGAGACTTAACTATACCCCATCGTAGATTTGTTTGAGAAGTATTCAGTAAGGGAAATATAGTCAAAATGGCTTCGAGACTTAATCTAAGGTTTGATTGGTGTGGAATACTTAGAGGAAATAATCTTAGAGGTTTGTTTTAGAAAGTTGAGTAGAGTAAGGAGTATAAAATTGGATAACTTTAGAGACTTTATCGGAAGGTTTTAAGATAAAAAATTGGTATTAAGCAAATTTTTAGAACCCTGTTTAGAGACTTCAATAGCAAGATGGAACTCGATACAAAGTTACATGAGTTGTTAAAGATAAGTCACGATTGCACTTAAAATTATTAAAATGACCTCATTTAAGTTATATTTAATAACACTAAAATGATTGCATTTATATTTGAGGGAAATTGAAGTGGATGAAACCTATATGCATATGTACAAAGCATCACATGTCCAGGTAAGTGGGATCAGTGCTTTATTGCACTTTGAACTATTGTTTAAGAATATTTAGAAGCCTTAGTATATGTCTTGTTTTTGATATATGTTAGTTGCCTGTGTGTATGTAATGTATGTACATGAATATGGTTATGCTATTTTGAGTGTTGGACTTATGTAATGATAGTTTCATGATATTGTTTGCATCGAACTGTCTGAAATTGCTTTATCACCCCAAAAGCAATCTAAAATAACTCAACTTAACTTTTAACTAGACATACATTGCAAACTACGTAGGGAAGCGATTAGGAAAAAACATAGACCCCTTTTATGAAGATAGCTAAAATGGTCCTCTTCATACCCTTGGTAGAACTAAGTAATAGGAGAGAAGATCATAGTAAGGTTAGGGACGATGGTTCAAAGTGAAGTCCCAAAAGTATAAGTCTTGGTTTAGTTGTCATACCCCAAACTCAAGGAGCTATAACAATTTTGTCATATAAACCAACCTATGTTAGAAGCTACCTCCTTAATTGCTAATGTAGGTATAATTCACAAAAAGTGAACAATGACTCAACTGGGTTTGAAGTAGTTAGATGGACACCTATAGTATATAAGACCTATGGAGTAATACTTTATAAAATAAATTCTTTGATATTTATAGATAGATCAGTTTTTATACATAACCTTATATATATCAAAAGTTTCATAGTTTTCAAAAGAAACTGTATATCTCTACACTAGGACTACAATACTTATATAGATATAATAAAGAGCTAACGAAAACTATAATGCCTCCCATAAGAGAAAAACAAAAGTGACATGAGCTTTGATCCATTCATTCAACTTTACCTCTTCACTTCTCAACCCATTAGAATTAACCTATGAACAATCTAACGAGCATCTTCAGGTACTACTCTTCACCTATAAAATAATCTATTAAGATGTGAACTTAACTAATTTAGTAAGAAGGGATGAAGTCATAAGAGTACATTAGCAAACATAGTTGTTCAATCTTTAAAATAAATGCAAATGCAATAGACAAAATGATATAGCATCTTACAATTTTAACTAGTCCATGGTGAAGTTAAAGTAATTTTGTCCACTCTAACCTAGATTTTGAGAAGTTTCAACATGTTACTATCACTAAATCTGGGCTTGTGTAATAGAAAAACCCTCTCCCTAGATAGCATTCGAACTACGGTTCTCAATCTTGCTACGGACCTTCTCTTGTCACTTAGTTCAACTAAGGGTAGAAAAATGACCATTATTACTTTCATCATCGAAGTGTTGATATTTAGTCTAATAACCAATCGTTGCCTCTATGAGTTATCATGAATGTTAGGATAAGTCTTGAATCAATTCAAGATTAATTCGAATTAAACAAGTGATCAACCGAGTTTATACACGCAAGATAATATGTACTCAATCAGAAAGCATTACTTGGAGTTCAACTCTTAATTCATCAATTAGTATCTCAAGCATACACATAGCACATATACATACAAACAATTACAACCACAAACAAGCATTCTTTCTCCTCCAAGTATCCTGATATGATACTTAAATATGCTACTAAGCATAAATGTTAATTACACTACACTTACTAGTAGTTACTCCTAATGGTGGCCTCCTTGTTCTTCAATTGTCCCTGAAAATATACAATAGATTCATTGTCATTAGTTTGTTTTTTATGTTTTTGGGTTTTTTAGTCATAAATTTTCTAAGTTATTTCCACTTAATAATCGTGATTTCTTGACCAATTAATGATTTTTACAAATTACCCTAATGGGCTAAATCTTCTATGTTATGATTTGAGTGATTTAAAAAAGGTTTTCCTTTGTCAAAAATCTTTTGAATTAGGTTTTGAGTTGTTTTATAGTCATTTTCTTTAGTCCAAAAATCCTTTGAGTTTAGTTCTAAGGAGTTTTATAGTAATTTTCTTTAGTTAAAAATCCTCTGAGTTACTCTCTAAGTTATATAAGAATTATTTTTTACATTGATTTTATCTTTTAAGATAGCCTTTGAACTTCTCCAAGTTAAGCTTCCTATTTGATAACCTTCTAAGCTACTCTTTGACTTTGTTATCTATAAGATTTTTAATAAAACCATTGTGTGACCAACCTTCTACTTCCCTTATTTTTTAATTTTACTCATCATTTTTACTTTTGACTTACTCTCTAAGTATTAATCTAGTGAGAAATTCATTATTAGAATCTTCTAAATCATCCTTTACCTTTACACTATGTCTTATAATTAACTAATTTTACCAACTTCCTTCCGAGTTACAATTATGGAATCAAATTTATACATTAAATAACATTCCACACCAACCTTCCTCAGTTTATTTACTTCTTAATTCTTCATTCATTACATCACAATTCATCAATTGTTTCAAGTTTATTGAATTGATCAAATACCAACTTCACTATTTACGGCTAACTTCTAACCTCTCATAACTTTTCACTTTGCCAATCAATCTAATTGCTCCAAAACCATTATACATACTCTAAAAATGATTTAAGCTTAGTATCTAAGTAAGCTATGTAAGGAAATATATTAATTTTTACTAAATACACCATTTTAAGCATCATTTTAGCTCAAAAATCAAATAAAAATGCGAAAAAATAGTATCCCAAAAAACTTTGACAAAAAAATTAGCATTAACTTAGGATAGTTTTTAGAAAAAAATTGAAGTGGAAACTGTGGCGTTTACTCCAATTTATTTCAACTTCGAAAATCGTTTGATTTCATAAGAATGTATAAATTAGCTACTAAATTTATATAAAATGATATTTTTCCTAGATTCTAAACACAAAAATATGTAAGAATAATTTTTTTTTTTGTAATATTTTAGACAATTTTGGTATTTTTTACAAATTTTCTTAAAATTGAGAAAAAATTGAACCTCACTAGAATTTTTGATCTTGGCCACCCACGGCTGCTCTCCCCTTGTCAATAGTTAGGTATACCTTTTGGTGGTGGTAGTGGTTAGCTTTAGCAACCTCCAACCTTCCATAGCCCTAGTGATCAAATTGCACCTATTTTTTTATATAATTTCCTAATTTACCTCTTTAAATCCATAAATCCATATCCTAATTTTTTCCTAAACCCTAATTTGCCTATACTAAATGTTTAGAGAGGTTTTCTACATTTTTCTCAACTTATAGATTGGGGATGTGAATTTTTCTTCTCTCTTCCCTTTTCTAAACTTAAATATGGATTTCTTTTTCATGTAAATTTACTTCAACCTTCATTAGCTATACATTTGATTCCTCAATCCTATATCCAATTCCCAACTATCCATGAATATGGATTTCTTTTTATGAACTAACAAAACCTATTTTACATGATTACGATTAATAATACTTAATATAGTTAAATTGTATATTTTAGCTATATTATTATTTTATTATACTTTTAATATCGGGGTCTGTGAGGTCTCATCATCTAATGTCTTAAGTCTATTCGCAAATTTTTAGTTAATCAAGTTAGTTTCATCAATACCTAAATTTACTCGTTTAATTCCTATTTATCAAATACGAGACTCACATTTCCACCTCACTTCAAAAAAGTTTTATCCACAAAACTTTAATTATCACTTTACCTAACATAGCATCTAAATGCTCCAACATTTAATCAATTCTCACTAATCAAAATAAAAAGAATTTTCTAACTTGATTTCTAAAACAACTAGGGTATCTCTTCTACGTTACCATCCTCGGTCCCATGTCAATTATACTTGAGGGCCACTTCCCCAATGAACTTTTACATATTCTACATCTTGGTTCGTAACGTTTGAACTTGTGTATCAAGTATTTGAATTGGTTGTTCTTTCCACTATATAATCCTTTTATAGATCTACTAGCCTTATTTCTACTACCGTATCTAGATTCTTCGCAAATCTCCTTAACATAGACATATGGAACACATCATGGTATCCAGATAGAATTGGCGGTAAAGCAAGCTGGAATGCCACATTTCTAACTCTTTGCAGTACTTCAAAAGGTTTAATGTAACGCAGACTTAGCTTTCCAATTGTTCTAAATTGCTTAAATCCTTGAAATGGACTTATCTTTACATATACATGGTCTCTAACTTAAAACTTTAATGATCTCCGCTTCAAATCTACCTAAGTCTTATAACGATCTTGGGTTGCTTTTTCCTTTGTTGAGTAAGTTTCATATTGTCATTATTTTGGTGAATCAATTTAGGTCTTATCATTGCATGTTCCTCACTATGCCAGAATAGTGGTGATCAACACTTCCTTCCATACAACGCTTTGAAGGGTGCCATTTGTTTGGTTACTTGATAACTATTTTATAAGCAAATTCTACTAGTGGCAAATATTGATCTTATTCTCCTCCAAAGTCTAATATATAACCTCTTAGCATATCTTTTAGTATTTGAACAACTTTCTTTAATTGACCATCCATTTGTGGATAATAGGCTGTACTAAAATACAATTTTGTTTCTAAAGATCGATGTAAGCTCTCCTACAACTTTGATACAAACCAACTATCTCTATTAGAAATGAGACTCTCTAGTATACCATGCAATCGAATAATTTCTCGCTCATATGACCTAGTCAACTTCTCTATAGAATCACTAGCTTGATAATCTAAGAAATGTGTGCTTTTTGTTAAAATTATCAACAATTACCTAAAAAGAATCATATCCTTCCTTAGTTTTGGGAAGTCCTACCACAAAATCCATTATGATATTATCCATTTCCACTAGGGAACTTCTAATGGCTGCAACAATCTACTAAGTCTTTGATGCTTAGCTTTCACTTGTTGACATGTAGTACAACTTACAACATATTGAATTACATCCTTTTTCATTCTCTTCCACTAGTACATGGTTTTTGAAGTCTTTGTAATCTTATTTCCTCTAAGGTATAATTAATATCAGTAACAGTGCTTCATCATGATCTCTGCTTTGGTCTACATCATCAGGTAATAAACTTGACTTTTAAAATCTCAAAACCCGTTTTCATCCATAAGAAAATTCGTATACTTCCTTCGAATTTTAGGCTTTTCTATTACCTATTTTAAAACTTAGATCTTGTTTCTTGTTACATCTTAATTCTCTTCAATAGGTCAGTTGACTGATTAAGTTCACAAATTATACCTCTTTAGCATGCCACTTAAACTACAATCCTTAGTTTCTCAAATTATTGAATTTAAATCATTTTGAATGGTTAAGTGAATAAGTTACTTGCACATGATTTCTATAACTTAAAAGACATCTACCAAGGTTTTTTTCTTCCATCTTGCTTTGCGAGGTGATAATTAATAGTCAATCATAATCCTTACTTAACTCCAACCATTGCTTCTATATCTCAATTCATTCATTTTATGAGTGGAAGAAATACATCAAACTCTATGTGATCAATGTAAATTTTCATAATGTTTGACCATACAGTAATGTCTCCATATTTTCAAAGCAAACACAATAGCTTGCTAAATCTAATATATGTTGGTTAAATCTGTCTCACGACACCTTAATTTTGCCTTGAAGCTAAGTAATTACTTTACCCATCTTAGCCTCAAAACACATCCTAATATCCGTTTCAAGATGCATCACTATTACTACAATAAACTTACTCGAATAAGATAAAGTAAGTATTGGAGCCTAAGATTAAACGAATCTATTTAACTTTTGGAGATTACTCCACATTCCTCAATCCCATTCATGCTTAACATCTTTCTGATTTAACCGAGTTAAAGGTTGTGCTATCTTGGAGAAATCCCTTATAACCCTTCTACACTATAACTTGCTTTCCTACAAAACTTCTTACTTTTTAGCAATTGTAAATAGGTTTGTTTCCAATCAATTACAGCGTTAACCTTTTTTGGATCCATTGAATCCCATCACAAGATATTATATGACTCTAAAAATGCTAATCTTCTTCTAGCTTAAAAGATTTACATTTTGCACAGTTTCCCCGATATACTATATTGTCCCATAGCTTTTGCACAGTGAAAATTGTTATGACTCAATCACTTCAGGGCGTGAAAATAAACTCTTTGGGAAAAAGGGTTTAATTTAAAACATCCCAAAAAATGCTTTGTATTTTTAAAAAAGACATTTAATTTACTTCGAAGGGATCTTTGAGAAAAACAAGTTTAGGGGCCCCCTCCCCCCTAATGGGCCCTTTTAACCAGGAGACCTCTTTTTAAAAAGCTTTTATTAGAACAACTTGGGCCCATCCCAAAAACCCCATCGACGAGCTCCCTAAATCTTGTTTTGGGTTTTTTAAGCCTGGGAACAAACGTCACAAGCTTGTATCACAACATGTCCCCAACTTTAAAAAAAGCCCCATGTACATTATGTTGGGTTCAAAGAACTAAGCCCCCAGGGGTTCAGTTACTTTTGAAGTCTTAGAAAAAAAAATTTTGAAGTTACTTCCTCCCCCTTTTTAGACCATTGATAAGAAGGGGTAAAAGGGAAAAAGTGTTGATGGGTTGATTTTCCGAAGGGGTTGGGGAGGCTATCATAGCCCAAATAGGAGGCTCAAAGTCCCCCATCCCCATAGTTTAGAGGACTTTCCCCTATAAAATGGGCCCTTTCCCCAAAATCTATGCCCTAAAGTTTTTCCATACTAAAAATTTGATTGAAAAAATTTGTAAGGAATGTCTTTTTTTAATTAAGAAAGCCTTTTATGAGAAAAGGGGTTTAACCTTTTTTTTACCTGACCATGCCCAAAAGGGTTTTTTGTAATGCCTTACCCCTTAGGAGGTTGATAGTCATACTAAAGAAAAGGCTATCAACTAATGGGACCCTTGCAAACCCCTTTTATAAGTTTTAAATTTTCAATTTTAAGCACTTTAAAAGTATGGCTTAGATATAACCCCCTCTTTACTTATATTCATTTTTTCCCCCTTACTTTTAATTTAAAACATTAAAATGATTTTGGGTGGAGTACTTAAACCCCTTTCCCTTTATCTTTGTTTTCTAGTTTTTGCCCCATAAAATTTTTGGGATGCTTAAAGGGGGTTTGAAGCAAAAAGGGAACAACCACCATCAAAAAATAAATTTTAAAATTTTTTACTTAAAAGCTAATAATATGTTTAAAAAACATGTTAAATTTTTTTGACAAAGTATTAATTTTTAAAATTATAGCCTTTTTTTATTGCCCTTTTAAAAAAAAAATGTGCCCCTTTATACATAAAAATGCAATTTCACAATTTAAAGAAATTTTTGAATCTTTTCTAATGGGATGTCATTTTAAATTTAAAAGTAGAACCATACATTTAAATTATTTTAAAAATAAATGTGATATATGTTGTATAATAAATTTTAATATTACATCAAATTTTGATAAATTGGAAATTTTATTTTTAAATTATTTTTATTTGTAGGATTTTTTATAAAATTTTAAATCGATAAAACCCAAGTTTAACTAGGTCTGTGGATTTTGAAAGCACAATCCGAACCCGAACCCATTGTCAGGTAACCACCCAATAGTATGAAATAAACAGCCCCCCCCCCCGTTTGCAATTCCCGGGCTTGGGACGATCAAGATGAGTAGTACGCCCGTGTCCCCCAGTTTAAATTAAAAACCGACCAGTTTAACGTTACACTTCTGGGGTTTCGAACCCAAGCAAAACTCAAAAGGGGTAGGTTGCATTTCTTCTCCTTTTTCACTTTTTGGGTTTAAAAAAAAAATTGATAAAAGGGCTGCGAATCCAACACTTTCTTTTTCTCTTTCTTAGAATTAGGGTTTATGAAAACTTCTTGATTGAATAGAGAGAGAAGGGGGGTAAAAAGGTGCAAGTGGTCGTAAATTCGGGGAAATTTTTTTTTTTTTTCTTTCCCTTTTTACTGCTTGGTTTAATTAACAAAGTTTGGATCTTTTTTAGTTGGTTTGTGTATAAAGACAAGGAGTAGCTTTTGGTTTAGTTTCCATGGGGGGTTTGGCGGGACATGACCAAAATTTTGGGCTCAAAAAAGGGCTAAAAGCGGGTAGGGTCAATTTTTTCCTAAATCGGGAATTTTTTATGTAGGAAAATTTTTGGTTTGAGTAATTAGGGGGGAAAAGATGATTTGTAGTTGTGTTTTATTTTCAGCTTGGAAAAATCAAGCTTTTTGGGAAGGGGTTAAAATTTTTGTCGGCCCCTTGGTTTCCCGATCAGCATCCCAAAGGGTTTTGTTTTTGCCTGAGAAATGGTCAGATTTTGTGTATCTCATTAACAAAATTTCCAACCAGGGGCAGTTACCAAGGAAATTTTCCATTAAAAAATTTTTTTATTTAATTTTTTTTATTTGTTAGTTTTTTGGAAAAGAGGAAGAGAACATAAACTTGATGTTAATGGATGCTATGCTGTTTCTCCCTCAAAATTTAGTATATTGCATCTCTTGTTTTTTGGGAATTATCTTTTTGTTTTTTTTCTTCTTTTTTTTTTTTTTTTGGCTTTTTTAAAAATAAATTTTAAAGGTTTGGTAGAGAAAATTTCAGGGTTCAACCCCTCAATCGAGATAATCAAACAGGGACTGCTTATCAGTACTTTGAAAAGGGTGCGGAATTTTCTAATGGCAAGGGAAGGTTGAAGTTGCCTGTTTTTCCAAGCTTCGGATCTTAAAAAGGGTACAAACGCTTAGTTTTCCATTTTGAAAATTGCATGAAAGGGGAAGTAAAAAATATTCATTTTGTGTTTTTGCGAACTGGCTATGGGGGCCAAATTTCAGTAAACCCCCCCCCCCCCAAACTACTAAAAATGCATTTGACAAAGTTTATAGATTAACTAAAAAAAAAAATCTTTTAAAGGGTTTCAGGTTTTTAATGCATTTTCTCATACTTTTGTTTTTTTTAAATTGGGGTTTTCCCATCCCGTGTTCTCCCCCAAGGAAAACTTGGAAGCGGGGCGCTGCAGCAAAAGTTGTTGACTGTTTATTAGGCCAAAAAGCTTTCTCGAAGGGAAATTTTCAATGGAGATGGAAATGGACTTTTTTAAATAAAAAAATATGGGTTCCTTTGGGGTGATCATTTGCTAATAAGATTCTTTGGTGGGGTTTCCCGGCGGGGATTTTTTTCCCAAATTTCTTGAGGCGACTGTTTGATTGTCCCCCGCTTAAAATGAAACCCTCTCCTGATGAATTTTGGAAAACTTAAAGGTGCGTTTTGGGTTTTTCTTCTTAAATCATGTGGTTCCTCTAGTACACTTCCCTGCCAGATATAAAAAACCAGTTTGCTAGGGTTTTACGGTTTTTATTTTCTTGAAAAAAGGTTGAAGGGCAAAATTTGAATTGCCAAGAAGTTTATTGGGTCACTGGTCTTTTTTTTTTGTGATAAAGAGCTTTACAAATAATTAGTAGTGATTGAATGAAGATGAATTTTTAAAATTAAATAAAATTTTTTAATTTTTCATTATTAATAAATAAACATTTATTTGTATTATTTCTAATTTCAATTAAATTAATATTTTTAAAAAATTCAAATATAGGATGTTAGGCCAAGAAATTAACAATTTATTTTTCTTTAAGGAAAATTGTAAATAAATATTTTTAACCTAATTTTTTAAAATGATAATAAAATTACTTTTATTTTTTGTTAATTTAATTTTAACTTAATTTTAGTCATTTCTATTTAACTTATTTTTTTTGGGGGGCACTATAGAAAATTTGGGGTTCCTATTTTGATTCCCTTTTCTTAATTTTCCTAAAAAGAATAGATATCTTTAATAAGTTGAACTTAATTTCCAAAAGTTTATTGTTAAATTTTTTTATAAAAAAAGCAAGAATCTTTTTGAGCTAATTAAATAAATTTCTTAATTAAAATTCTAATTGTTTTTGTGAAATTCTTTTTTTAGTTTTTGAGGATAGAAAATGATTGCATTTTTTAATTCCTAATTTTTTTATAAATTTGAATTTTCCAAAATAATTTAGTAAATGGATTTATAAAAATTAAAACCATTTTTCAAACTTTAAAAACTCAAAAATGAGTGCTTAAGAAATTCCCTTAAATAGCTTTTTCCCTCAAATTTCACTTTATTTCAGATTTCTTTCAATGTTGAAGGAAAAAAAAAGTTATAAAAATAATTAAAAATGGAATACTCTTTAGTTTAATTAAAAGGAGAAAGTCAAAAGCATTATTAAATAATGTTTTAAAACTTGGAGAAGACAAAGAAGGTTGGATTGAATAATGAAAAATTTAAAAGTGGGTTCAAAATTTTTAAATTCTTTGAAAAAATAAGGCCCATTGATAGTTTTTTTTAAAATTTTATTAAAAGTTTTTAAATTTATAATCAATATTGGTTAATAACCTTTATAAATAATTTGTTTCAGTTTATATTAATTATCATTTACTTTTTATACAAAATTTTAAATTTTAATTTTTTTTACTTTGGAAATTTTTGGAAGATTCTGTTGTGTCTAGTAAAAGTTTTAAGAAAAAATTTATTTTTAAAAAGGGAATTAAAGTTTAATTCCAAAAGTTTTTGAATTTAATTTATAAAAAATTTTAAATATAATTAAATTCTTATGAAATTTTTAATTATTTTATTTTAAAAAAAATTTAGATCCGGGATTTTTTTAAGCAGATTTAAAAAAAAATGATTATTTTTTGGAGGATTAAAGTTTATTTAAAAATTTTTAAAAAAGGGGGGTTTTTCAATTGAAGTTTTGGCCACTTTAAGGAATTCTTTAATTTAATAATAAGAATTTTTTAAAACCATATTTTAATTTGGGGATTTTTGAAAAATTATAGGCTTTCTGGTTTAGACATGTAAATGGATTAACAACCCAAAGGTCAAAATTTTTAAATATGAAATTTCCAAAAAGAATTCCAAAAAACATTAAACCTTGATATAAATTCAGGTTTTTCAAGTAAATTCAAAATTAAGAGGCTTATTTGGGGGTAATGGAATTTGAAAAGTAAGGGAACTATGAAAACAGGAAGGGGACAAAGGATTATAAAAGTTCAGTTAGAAAGGAAAATTGGAAAAAATTCCCATTCTTATAGAAATTTTACTTCTTTAAGAAATTTGAAAAAAACTTTTCTTAATTATTTTGTTTTGCTGAAACTTTAATTAAAATTAAAACAATTTTTTTTATTAAAAATTAGGAATTTAATTTTGGGGAAATTACTTAATTTCAAAACTGATTTTTTTAAATTAAGGTTTCTGAAATTCTTAAGGGTAATTTGATTTAAAAAAGTTTTTTTTTTTATTGATTAATACAAATTTTAATTAAATTAAATTTAAAAAAAATGAAGGGCCAAAATAAAAATTAATTATTTTTCATTTATTATAAACATAACCTTTTTCCAATTCAATTTTTTTTCCCCTTTTTTTCCCAACCTTTTAAAATTTATAGTCTTCATTAGTTTTAAGAAAAAATTGGAAACTTTAATTTATAATTTTAAATTAAATAATTAAAAATTTAATTAATATTTTAAAAAAAATGAAAAAAAATTTTTTAAATTGAAATTTTTTTTAAAATTAAAAAATTAAAGATTAATATTTAATCTATTATTTATAAAACCAAAAAAGAAATTAATTATGTATTTGAAATGTATTTATTTGAAATACTATAAATATTTATTTTGAAATTATAGTGTTTATTTTTTTTAAAGTTGGATTAAACCCTTTAAGTTGTTTGAGTTTTGGGAATTTTTTCATGATAGGATTAAGTTAATTTAAAGGGTAACTCCAAGAAGTTTTTCCCGATTTGGAAATAAAAAACTTGGAAAGTTGAAAAATTCTAATATAATACTACTTTTTCAAAAAAAATGTTTTAGGGACTAGGTCTTTGACCAAGTCCTTTTGCATGGTAAACAAAAGAAATTCTAATTTTCATAAATAAATTTAGGTAAAATTACATTTTGATTTTTGGATGAGAAAATGAATTAATTTGGGGGGGAAATGCAAAGACTTAATATTTGCTCAGGAATCCTAAAAGCTTTTTGGGGAAAACGTCATACTTTAAATTTTGCCAAATCCGATTGTTGGTTTGGTTACTTACACAAATAAGGGAAACATAAGTTACGCAATTTAAAAAAACCAGGTGATGTTTCATATAAAATCTAAGCCTTTTTTTTATTTTAATTTTAAATAAGCGATGATTTTTATAAAATGTATTTTAAAATGATGTTTTATGAAATTTACGGTGTCAACTTGGGGGAGCATTCTTCTATATTCAAATTTCAGAAGTCTTTTAACCTTACACACCTTATATTATCAATAAAATGAATTTTTTCAAAGTTGGATAATCAATATTTTCCAATTCCCATTTCATCAAATAATTGGGAGTTAAAACTAATCATTGGTTTTTCAAAGTAACTTTTAGGTTTAAGCCTTAAAAAGGATTGGCAAAAAAGGTTTCAAAGTTTACAGGAAATGGAACGAGGGGTCCCCAAAATTCCAAAAAGGGAAAAGCAAAATAGCAATGATCAAATCCCCCACGTCCCAAAGATTGATTAAAAGGAAAAAAAGCACAACATTACTAAGAAAAAAAACCCCTTGGAATTTGACGAAAAGGCACGAAAAATCTACTCTGTACGCACCGAAGATTAAACATGAAAGGTCCAACATTGCAAAAAGAAAAAGTGCAGACAAAAAGATATGGGTTGTTCTCCAAAGTCCAGGGAAAAACAAATGAAAAACCGGGGAAATTCAGAGAAAAGTACATATTGAAAATCCCATGGGGATTTTTGTATGGGTTTCTCAATGAAAAAAAATCTTGATCCTCCAAATCCATCTAGCTTCTCATTTTTAAAAAATGTTAAGAAATGGATGATCAAACCAATCCATCCCCTTGAGCTAATGAAAACCCAGAAAACCCCTGGGGATTTTCAACCCATCAACAAATGCCCGCACAGTGATCAACGGGATAAAGGGAAAAACCCCAATATAAAAAAACCGCGGAAACCCCTGGAAAAAATTTTCAAGGATCTGAGAGAAGGGATTGTTTGGGTTTTTTTGGGCCTGAAATTTCTATTTTTTCTTTTTTTGCTTATTGAATTTTTTATGGGGCATTTAGGCTATGACTCGTAGGGCAAACCCAAATACGTGGAAGCCGATCACGGGAAGAGGCTTGCCTTTCCCCAACAAAAAGGGTTCAAAATTGCAAGACAGTGCGGGGGCAATCCAAAAAGTATCCCAAACCAGGGTGGCAGGTCTCGCAGATCCCCTTTGGGGGGCAAGTCAACCGACTCCAGTAAGTATAGTAGGCCCGCTTTGAAAAAAAAAGTTAGCATCGACTCCCATTGACCTGTTATTTTTTTTAATCTAATGACACTAGAAATGAAAAGACACCCCCCTTTCCCCCCTTCCCCCAAGCAGCGAAAAAGTGGCTGTAATGCTGAAAGTTTGTGTAAACATTTAATGTTCCAAGTCCTGAGTGATTTGGGGTAATTTTCCCCTTCCCCCGGAAAATAACTACTAAAAGGAATTATCAATAACCCCGTACAAGGGGAAAAATTTTTGTTACCAGTAACACCCTCTTTTATAATTGTTGTTTCCAGCAAAAAGGAAACTCCTTTTCAGTGAAGAAAGGTTGCCCCAAATTTGGGGCTTTTAAAAACATTCCCTGAGAAAGTAACTTTGTCCCCTTATACGTCTTTGTTTTTTTTTTTTTTTTTTTTTCTTTTAATAAAAGCTTTCAAAAGAAACAAAACCCCAAAATAAAATTAAAAACCCCTAACCTGTTTAGTTTTGAAAGTTAACACTTGAAAATTTTAGTCGTCAATTAAGATGGGTAAATTTTTTTTTATACAATTGCTTTTCCCTCAATTGCCTTATGTAATGGTTTATTTTTTTTTCTTAAATTGAATTTAATTAATGTTTTGAAGTTAGAATTCAAAACCCAAAAATTTTTTAATAAATGTTTTCTTTTATTGAATTTATGTTTAATTTATTTTTATTTTATGGTTTTTTTTATAAATTAATTTATTATTTAAAAGGGAAAGAAATTTAAAAAAAAATATGTGAAGAAACAAGAAAACCAAAATAAAAAAGAAAATTTTAAAAATTGAAGAAGAAAAAAAAAAATTATAAAAATTTTTTGTTAAATAAAATTCAATTGTTGTTTACAAATAAATAAAAAATAAAAAGAAAAATAATTTTAAGAAAATTAAATTTTTAAAAAAAGTTAAGAGAAAGGGCTTGGTGTAAGGATTTTTAAACCATTTCCCAACCAAGGAAAAAATCTGGATTGTAGGAAAATGATTTAGGGCAAAATTTTTAAATTTTATTAAAAAAAAAAAAATTAAACATATTAATTACTTATGGTTTTTCAAAAAAATTTTTTACATTTTTCAATAATCCTTTGAAATCTTTGAGAGTAAAAATGTAACAGTCCCTTTTTTTTTTATCCTCCTTTGCAATTTTGTAAAAAATTTTTTCTATTTTTTAAGTATTCCTGAAAATTACTAAAAATTTAAAACCATTTTCCTCCCTAATTGTAATACATTTCCTAAGGAAAACTGATGAAAAAGTTTTAAAAAAAAAGATTTTGAATTTAAACCCAAGATTTATGGAAAAAAAACTAAATTTATTATAATAATTCCCAAAAATTTGAGAAAAAATTTTTAAATTTGAATTTTTAAAATTATTTGAACCATAAAAGTAAAATTTTGGGTTTTATTTTTTTTTAATCTAAGGGTGGATAGAAAATATTAGTTATTTTTTTTATTTAAAATTTAATTTTCCATAGCATAAAATTTAAAATATTTTTTTCAAAAAGAAAAATTCCTCATGGTATTCCCCAACAACAATGCTCTAAAAAGACTTTTTTTCTCCTAAAACCTTAAAGGGGGAAAATAAATACAAATTACAATGTAACAACAATTTAAAAATAAACAAGGTATTTTTTAAATTGCAAAAAAATAAAAAAAATTCTTTGATGAAAATTCCTTATAAACCCCCTTAAAATATAGGAAAACATTTAAATTTACAAAATAGTTATTTTTGCTTTAAAAAATTTAAATAAACATTTTTAAATTCCATTTTCGGGAAATAAAGGTTTTTTTTTCTCATACAAAACAAAATTTCCATGTTCATTTATAAGCGGAAAAAAAAAAAAGCATAAATATTGTGTAGGAAATAAAAAAAAGTAGTTTATTTTTCATATGCCCTTTAAAAATTAAGGCAAATTTTTTGTCAATTTGTTCTTAAAAATAAAAATTATAAATCCTAGTTCATACAAATAAAGGTTAAAATTTCCAATATAATTCAATTTAAAACATTAATAAAAAAATCAATAAAAATAAGAGAAAAGGTATAAAATAAAAAAATGAAGGGAAAAACTAAAAGAAAAAAAATGGTTTTAATAATATTTCTTCCAAAAAAAAACAAAAAATTTAATCCATTAATAATTGAAATAACCGTAAAAATTTAAAATAAAAATTCCAGAAATTAATATCAAAGCAATTTTAAATAGTCATTCCAAAAATAATTTATTAATTTTTTTTTATTATGATTAAAAATTAAAATTACATTTTCCCCCTCACTTTAAAAAATTTGATAAAACATTCAGACTAATTTAAAAAATTATTGTTTAATTTTTTTTCAAAATTCCTAATTTTCGATTCCTAATTTTCCAATTTAGAATTTTTTTGTGGAAATTTTCCCCTTTCATTTTTTTTCTCAATCCAGGTGATAAGGAAAATTCCCATTATCTTTAAAAATTTGAGATATAAGTTATTGTAAAACTTTTTTATATTTTTTACCAAAAATTTTGATCTTTTTTTTTTTAAAATTTATTTTAAAATCCTGGGTTTAAAAAATAATGGCATTTTCTTTCCCTTGTTTATTTTTTTGTAAAATAACAAAATTATGTTAAATTTAAATAATTTAAATAAGGCAATTTCGAATTTCCTTTGGAAAAACCTTTTTTTTGGGCCAAAGAAGGGATCAAAAATTTTTTTTTTTTCCTAAAACCTTTTCAGGGATTTAGTTTTATATCTTTAATTTTAAAAATTTGAAAAAATTTTAATTAATGTACTATTTAATTAAAATGAATTTATTAAATAATTTCTAAAACATTTTTATTTCTATGTTACTTTTAAATTTACACCTTGTCAAAAAAATAGAAAAATTTAAAAAAAAAAAAGAAATTTGCCTTTTAAAAAAAACAAATTTTCATGGTCATTAACAAAGGAATATTTTTAGCCAAAAACTTTTAATTTTAAAATTCATCATTTCAAGACGTATAAGAATGGATATAAATTTAAAAATTCTAACTAATAAGGTAAAAAATTATTGGAAATAATCCATTAAAAAATTTTTTAAACTAAAAGCATTTAATTCCTTTAAAAATTTCCAAAATTTGTAAATTAAAAAATTTCCCCAAAAATTTAATTTTCAATTACTAATTTAAACCTTTAAATTTAAAAAATTTTTTTTTTTATTTTAAAACCTTTATTAATTTTATAAATTTAAAATTTAAACACCATTATTAAATTTAAAAAAAATTTTAAAAAATTTTTTTTTTTTTTATAGAAAACCAAAAGGGAAAAAATAAAATTAAACCAATTAACTAAATTTTAATTAACCCTTTAACAACATTTAATAATTTGTTAATTGATTATTTAATAATCAAAACTTTAATTAATTTTATTTAGGGTTTTTAAAATTTCAAATTCCCCTTTTTAAAAAAAACATTCCTTTTTAAACCTTGTAATAATATTTGATTTTTTTTATTAACTAGGAAACCCCAATTTCAAAATTCCAATAATCTAAAAAAAAATTTTTTATTATTTTTTAGTATAAAAACTAATTAAAAATTAAAATTTTTAATAAAAAAATTAAAAATTTAAAGTTCTTTAAATTTTTAAAAATTTAATTTCAATTAAATTTATTGTTTAAGCAATTTTGAATTAAAACAAACCTTTTCCAAAAAAAAAAAATTCCCTTCATCCATTTTATAAATTTCGCTAAAAAAAATTTTCATAATTGGTATAATGACCATACAACAAACAATACATTCTTTATTTTCCCCTTTGCCTAATTAACCTAATTTAATTTGCTATAATAAACTTTCCATAACATTAATAAATTATTTTTTTTTTTTTTTTTAATTTTATGTTTTTAAATTTTGGGGATAAAATTTTTTTAACAAATTATTACAAGAACAAATCATTTTAAATATAAGGAAATAAATTTTTAAAGCTTTAAAGGGAAAATTAGTTAAATAAAATGAAAACCTTTTGAAAAACCGCGAAATTTAAAACCCAAATCCCTTAAATTTAAATTAAATTCAAAGGAATAAAAAAAAAAAATTATTGAATAAAAAAATTAATTAAGAAAAAAAAAAAAAAAAAATAAAAAAATTTAATTTTTGAAAAAAGAAAAGCATAAAATAAATTTTTTAACTCAAAAGACATTTGGAATAAAATTTAACGGTTTTTAAATTTTCTATGAACAAATTTAACCCTCCCTTCCCATATTATCCACTTTTTTTTATATAATTAATGCCAAATAATAGTTTTTTTTGGGAATAAATTTAAAAATAAAAAGTAATAATATTCTTTCTTTAATTTCAAACCAAAGAATGGATGTTTGAAAAAATATTTTTGTTTTTTTTTTTTAAAAAATTTATAAAAGAAAAAAATCAAGAAAAAGGATTGATTTTTAAATTTTGAAGAAGGAAACTGGGAAAATTTTTAGATTTAAAGAAAGGACAATTTTAGGTTTTTAAAAAAAGAAGAAAAAGTAATGAAAAGGTATAAGTCCTTTGGTTTTTTTTTTTAAAATTTTATTTATAAAATAAAATATTATTTTAAAAAATTTATTAAAGGTTTAAATTTTAAAGATGAAGGTTAATTAAAAAAAAGGAAAATTTTTTTAAAAAAAATTTAAAATTTTATTTTTATTTTTTTTTTTATTTATTAACTTTAAATATAATTATAAAATTAATTTTAATTTAAAGAATAATTTTAATTTACCCTTGAAAATTTCAAAAATTTATCTAAAAAAACCAAAATAACAACCCCCCCCCCCCCCCCAAAAAAAAAAAAAAAAAAAAAAATCCCCCTTTTCCCCCAAAAAGTAAATTACTATGAAAGTTTTAAATTTATTCAAATTTATTCCCAAAAAATTATCAAAAAAAAAGGGAAAAAAAGTTATTTTTTACCAATAAAAAATAAGATAAAATTTAAATAAAAATTTAAATTTATATTTAAATTTTAAAATTTTTAAAAATTTTTTAATAAAAAAATTTTAATATTTTTAAAATTTTAAAAATTTTTAAAATTAAAAAATAACAAAAAAGGGCCCTTAACACCAAAAAAATTTTTTAAAAAATTTAAAAAAAACCCCCCTTTTTTTTGGGGAACCCATTTTTTTTAAAAAAAAAAACCTTTTCCAATTATTAAAGGACATTAAAATTGGGGTTTTTAAAAATTTTAAAAAAAAGGAAAAATTTTTAAAAACTTAATTAATTGTAAAAAAAATTTAAAAAGGATTTTAAAAAATTTAAAAAAAAAAAATTTTAAAAAACCCCCTTTTAAAAAACAAGATGGCTCCCAAAGAAAAACCCCCGGGAAGAAAGGTAAATCTAAAGATTCCAAAAGGTTTTTTTTAAAAAATTTTTTTTTCCACTCCCCCGGGCCATTTTTGGTTTTAAATTTGTTTTAAAACCCAAAAAAATTTGCAAAAAAATAATAAAATTAAAAAGTGTTTCAAGCGGGGGCGGGTTATTTATAAGCAATTTTTTTCTTTTAAAATTTTTATCTTTTTTTTTCTTTTTAAATCTAAAATTTTTTTTTTTTTAAATTTAATTGCAATAAAAATTAAATTTTCGTAAGATGGTTTTTTTTCCCCCCCCCCCCCCCCCCCCCCCCCCCCCCCCCCCCCCCCCCCCCCCCCCCCCCCCCCCCCCCCCCCCCCCCCCCCCCCCCCCCCCCCCCCCCCCCCCCCCCCCCCCCCCCCCCCCCCCTTTTTTTTTTTTTTTTTTTTTTTTTTTTTTTTTTTTTTTTTTTTTTTTTTTTTTTTTTTTTTTTTTTTTTTTTTTTTTTTTTTTTTTTTTTTTTTTTTTTTTTTTTTTTTTTTTTTTTTTTTTTTTTTTTTTTTTTTTTTTTTTTTTTTTTTTTTTTTTTTTTTTTTTTTTTTTTTTTTTTTTTTTTTTTTTTTTTTTTTTTTTTTTTTTTTTTTTTTTTTTTTTTTTTTTTTTTTTTTTTTTTTTTTTTTTTTTTTTTTTTTTTTTTTTTTTTTTTTTTTTAATGAATTAAAAATACTAAATTATAACTAAAAATTATGAGCTAATCGCAAATTAGAAGCAATAAAAACCGAACACTTCTTATGCAAAATGTATTAATTTCAAGAAATTTTCAAAAAATTTAAATTAAAATTTATTATTCCCAAACCCCGGCCCCCAAATTTTAAAAAAAAAAAAATTAATTTACCCTTTTCTCCCAAAAAATGAAATTAAACAAAAAAAATAAATTTTTAAAATTTAAATTTTAAAAAAAACTTAAAAAAAATTTTTTCGGGTTTTTTAAAAAAAAAAATTTAAAAACTTGAAAAGTTAAAACCCAAAAAAAGAAAAATTTAAAAAAAGAAAAAAAAAAAATTTTAAAAATTTAAAAAAAGAATACCCAACAAATCAAAACTCCAAAATTTTTTTGGGGGAAAATTCAAAATTTTTTAAAATCATAAATTTTTTTTTTGCTATTCCGGCGATCCCAGTTTTAAAAAATTTTTTTAAAATTTTTTTACAAAAAATTTGGGTTTTTAAAGTTTTAAAAAGGAACAAAAGGGGGCCCCCAAAATTTGGGGGTGGAAAAAGGGGGAAAAGAAAATTCAAAACAAAAATTTTACTCCTTAAAAATTTTTTTTTAAAAAAAAAAACCATTTTTTAAAAAAAAAACAATTTTAAAAAAAAAAATTTTTTAAAAAAAAAAGGGGGGAAAATTTTAAAAATTTTGAAAAATTTTTTTTTTTTAGATAAAAAATTTGGGAAAAAAATTTTGGGTTTTGGGACCAAATTTTAAAAAAACTTTAAAAAATTTTAAATTTATTGGGGTAGAAACCTTTTAAAAAAAACCCCGAAGAGGAATTTAAAAAAAATTTATAAATTAAAATTTTTTTAAGAATTTTAAAATTTAATAAAGGGCATTTATTAAAAAATTTAAAAAAAATACCGAAAAAATTTTTAACTTTTTTAAAAAAAATTTTTAAAATTTTTTTTATTTTTTAAAAATTTTTCAATTTAAAGCCCCAAAAAAAAAAACAATTTATCCCATTTCCCCTTTTCCCAGGGTTTTTTTAACCCCCCAAAAATTATTTTTTCATTATTGTTTTCCAAAAAAAAACTTTTTAAAAATTTCAAAAAATTTTCCCTTATTTAAATTTTAAAAAAAATTTTAAATCAAAAGTTTGGAATTTTTTTCCCCAATTAAAAAATTTATTAATTCCCAAAAAAATTTCAAAACTAAAAAAAGTTATAAAAAAAAATTATTTGGAAAAAAAATTTAAATTTAAAAAAATTTTTTAAAAAAAATTTTTTTTATAAAAAATTAATTTTTGAAAATTTTTTTCCCAAAAAGGAATTTTTTTTTTAAAAAAAAATTTTTGAAAAAAAAAATTTAAAAAAAAAAATTTGAAAAAAAAATTTTTCCCCTTTTAAAAAAAAAAAGGATACCCTTTTTTTGGGGAAAAACAAAAAAAAACCAAAAAAAATAAAAAAAACCTTTCTTTCCCAAAAAAGTTTTTTTTGGGCCTTTTTTCCCCCCCAACCCCCCTTTTTTTTTTTATTTTTATTTCTTTCATTGTAATTTTTTTTAAAAATTTTTTTTTTTTTTAGTTTTATCCCTTTTATTTAAAAAATCAAAAAAAATTTTTTTTTTCCAAAAAATTTCCCCGGTTTAAAATTGGAACTGACAAACCTAAATAAAGATTTAAAATTTAAAAATTTTGGGTTTTTTTGAAAAGGGGGTTTATTAAAAATTTTGAAAATTAAAAAAAAAATCTTTTTTTAAAAAAAATTTTTGGGGAAAAAAAATTTTTAAAAGTTAATTCAATTTCCAAAATTTTTTAATTTTGGGAAATCATTTTGATAGGGGAAAAAAAGGGGGGCCGTTTTAAAAATTTTTTGGGCCCCCCCCGGGGGTAAAGTAAAATTTTTTCCAAAAAGAAATTTTAAACCCGGGAAAAACAAAACAAATTTTGGGGGTTATTTTTATTTAAAAAATTTTTAAAAATTTTTTTTAATTTTCTTTTTTTTTTGTTTTCTTTTTCCCCCTAAAGGGAAAAAAAAATTTTTTTTTTTATTTTTTAAAGGATTTTTAAAGATTAAA
>JAMXBC010001040.1:0-10240 GCA_024138005.1 Lumnitzera racemosa
AAAACACCATCAATACAACTATATACAATAATAAACAAACAAAAATAAAATAAATAAAAATGAAGCTCCATTAGTTAATTTCTTAAAATTCCTACATGGCTAGCTTACTAGGAGTCCCTAGTGGCATTGCTAATTCTATTGAGCCTTATTTTTTCTTTTCTATATTTTATCGATATTAAGCTCAGCTCGCTTAATACAATGTACTCAACATGAAATTAAAGAAAAACATTTTTCTTTAAAAAATGTTTTAAAAATATTTCGGAGTCGCCAACCAATAAAATTGATAAAAAAAAAATTGATTAAGGTTTCTTGGGTAGAAGAAACCCTAATTAGGTTAGTAGACTCCTAATTTTCTACAAAACATTTTTTTTAAAACTTTAACCAAGAAACGAGTCTAGAGGCTAACTTATTAAGATATTTGTCTCTATGTAAAAATTAAAAAAAAAATAATAATGGGCCTTAACTTGTAATTTTTTTTTAAAATAAATACGAAAACATGAAATATATGAAAAAGAATTTTTTATTATGAATTTTCCCTAAAAGAATAAGAAGAAAACAAAATATTTGACAAATTTTACGATTGCCCCAAAAGTATCTATATACCTATTAATCAAGATTAAACTAACCGTAGTTCTTATTTTTAGAAAACTCTAGTGTATTGGTTCCTTTCATTTAGAAAACAGGCCAAGTTCATTCTTATTAAGAAAACCCCTAAAGAACTAGTTTTAATTCTAACTGGTGAAAAACTCCTAAAAACTTAATTTTTTTTAAAACACCAATTAACATTTTTTATTTTCTAAAAAATTCTAAACGACAAAACTCTTTCTCCAAAAAATCCTAACATGCCTAAAATGGAAACTTTATGAAAGATGCAATGTTGATGAAAATATTCAAATCATGTGGATTTATGTACATCTTGAAACCATGCAAAAAGATATGGACTTTTAATGCCATTTTAATGTGAGTCTTGAAAAGATACCATTTTTGAAACAATGCAATTTTAAAATTAAAATGTGCAAATCTAATGAAAATATATGATTTTATAAAGACACTAACTTTATGACATTGAACACTAATTCAATAAATAATGAACCTGCAAATCGCATTAATATTCCAACTCAACAAAAATATGTTAGTGAATATGCCATGATAATTATAACCAATCTAATAAAAACATGAGGCTAATACTTAAATTTAAAAAATAAAAAACCTGCAGTATAAAAAAAATGAAGTTAGTGTCGATAACCACTAATAAACTATTAAAATGAGGACAATAATAAAATAATAAAAGGAAAAAGGAAAAAGAAAAACACAAAGCAACTCCTATTGACAATCATAGGTTAGGTCAAACATATAAGGTTGCGATCAAGTCAAATTAGTCATAGATCATCCAAGCAAGTCGCAGGTTGTGTTTAAGAGGAGCATAGTGGCATGAAGGGCTTGCTTCAGACCATTCATGCTAATTTGAGTGAGAGAAAAGAGATTCATGATAAACTCATTGATAAAAATGAGTTTAAAGTTGGTTCTACGGGATTTGGTGGAGGATTTTTAAGGTGCTTTAAGTTTAGACGATGGTGGTGGTTATCAGACAATGACCAAGGATGGTTCAATATTGATTGAAGGGTGTATTTGGAGTTTTCAAACATAAGGAAAACAGTGGAGGGGTCGATTTTAGATAGGTTACATGGTTTGTGGTGTTTTCGAAGTAATGAATAGTGGTTGTCAAATGAAGATAGAGTCAGTCTTGTGTTTGTTGTTATGTGTGTTGAGTAGGGGTTTTGGTTTGCTTACAAGTGTACGATTGAGGATGGTGGACGGTTTAAGAGTGGCCATTGTGTAGGTCGTATGGGTCTATGTATGTGGTTGAGTGAGGATGGTTGTGGTCTTTATTTGCTGCATTCATACGAACGGCAAGGATGGGGTTTTAGCGTTGGTTAGGGCCATAGCTATTGTGTGGTGTATTGTTTGGTGTATCCTGCGTTGTTTAATGAAGTAATGAGGGAGTCAGATGGAGCTAAGGTTGAGAATAGTCTTTGAAAGGAGGGGTATCATTGGATTGATTGGGTTACAAGTTGCAGTCGGTTAGAGATGGTATTGTTGCTGCATATAAGGTTCGGTAATGGGTTGATGTGTCGTCATGGATGAAGTTGCGAGAGAGGGGTCGAATGGTCTATTGTTGATTCTAGATGTAAGTGAAAGGTGCTGGTGTGATTAAATGAAGGAGATTGGATTTAATTATGTTGTGTATTGATTCTATTTTTCTAAGCTACTTTTGTAGATATTCAATTCAAATCTTAGTTGTAGCTTTGGATTCAATTAAATAAACCATGTATGAGATTTAAGTTCCACTTAATCTTATCAAATCTTTATGGAATGAATATTTATGTAAAGCTTTGTGGCACTTAGGTGCAACAACAACATTTTTATAACATTTCTTCTAGATCCGCATAAAAATATTGAAAATTTGATGAAATCTAATGTGGATTTGTATCTGTTAGAATCGTTGTTCAAACAATCTGCTTTTTAGGAAAGAAGATATAGTTATCATACACCAAGCACATGTTGTGGACAAATTAAAAAAAATAAAATGCAATTTGTGTTCAATGTGGCTCGACCCTAAGACTACTATGATAACATACCTATATCTCATCTAGCTAAGCTATAACTTTTTTCCCATTTAGTTATGTAATTCAATTTTATTTAAACACTTCTTATTAGGCCCAACTTTAATTTAGTCTTTCAATTCTAAGCCCAACTTAACCTAATTTATCTTAAAATGTCCCTAACCTATTTATCTAGCCCAAAATATATATACTAAAGATTTTTTCGACTCAATTTTAATTTAATAAATCTCATGTCTTTTTTTTTTCATTTATCTAGTAAAGATTATTCAATTTTTTTAACAAAACTTCCGTCTATGGACTTAAATTTTTACTAGACTTTTTTCAAAAAATATTTTTGTAATGAAGCCCAATTCTTTTAAAGACTCTAAATTTTTAAATTGCATATATATCTTAATTTACCTAATCTGACCCTAAATAACTTAATGACTTTACTTGGACTCTTTTAGCACCTTTTATTTTTTCAAATTTTTGTGTTTTTTCTATTTTTCCATTTTTAGGTTTATTTTTCAATTTTTATTTTTTATTTTTGTAAACCTAGCTCAAAATAAATAAGGGACAAAAATAGGGTGTCTATAACGGCGAGTTTATCAATCGACTCATTGGTAGACTTGGGGGTAGCTGATACTACTTTACCACAATGAACAACCCTACTTTTGTTGTCTCCAACACTAATGTTAACACTTGAATCAATCATTTCCTCTATAACTATCACTACCCAATACAGTAGTGAACACAATCAATACAAGCAATGCACAGCTTTGCACGCATACAGCTTTGGAAACTGCATAGCTACACTTTCCCAAACCCATGATACACAAAGAAAAACACCCTAAAACTCAACTACCACCACTTACCTTGTTTTGCAATGCCAAAGATAGGGTAAAATAGAGTTAAACAAGAACACACAAAGAACTTACTTCACATAGCTACAACTTACTCCACAGCACTTCCATACAATTGTAACACTCACAACTTCGAGTAAAGTTACCTACTCTTCAAGAATAGGGCAAGAAAAGATAGCATAGCAACTTATATTCTAAATGTTGCCAAAGCTTTGATATAAGGATGATATGGATAGGCCTCGACGTGGATGGTCATATGTAAGCCTATAACTCAAAAGTTAAGTGGAGGTTAAAGTTAAGCTTGTCTCATGCACAAACGTTCAAATATTACTCATCAAACACCTCATACAAACTTAAAACTAACTTAATATTACGCATAAGCTAATTGTAAGGCTTCTTGCCACTAGCCTATGCTCAAGAAGTTAGATAATGGAAACTTGAACTAGGTTTGCAAAGGAAACACAAACACAAGGACAAGGAAACAAAATGAGGATTAATATTATTGATGATGATGATACGTAAGTGTACCTATCAATTTTAAAATATAGCTAACGTGAGTCTAGATATTGATTCCTCAAGGACTACTTGTAATTTTGAATACTAGTTCTTAAGCCTTCCTTAATATTTGACCTAATAAACAATTTTAATTCATTAAAGACAACTATTAAAACAAAACAAAGAATAAATAACCATTTCAATTAATTAAAGACAACTAAGCTAACTACTTTAATTCAAATAAAATAAGGAACAAGTAACAAAATAAAATATAAGATTATTAAAATTAACTACGACCACATGAACTTAGTATTCAATCAATGATCCACCAAGAATAATTATGCAAATTATCAATCTTGTTCTTTTTTATTGAACCTTAGAGATTCCTGCTATGAATTAATCGAACTCCTATCTTTTAATTAACTTCTAAACCTAAGTATACTCAATCTAAATCACTTCTACAATAAAGTATCTCAAGATCACATTAAGATCTTGAATCTTAGGTTACCCTTATCCAAAAAAATCGAATACCTATCTCTTAGCCTATCCAATTACCTCTAATTATACCAGTCTATTTACTATAGGATCTTGCAAACTCTGTAGTAAACTCAAACATTGAATCAATAACCTAGACTTATTAATTCAATGCAACAAAGCAAAACGTAATTGGATCACAATAACAAGAAATCACATATTTATAATAAAAATAAGTTAATTACATAGACAACTAAGGTTCCTAATGATTGAATACTAAAACTAAATTAAAAAATTGAGAAAAATAAACAAAACAAAGAAAAAGAAAGGGAGGAGTCTATTCCATAAATTGTCTATTATATCCTATTTATACTATAAGGAATCTCGAAAATGTATCTTCCATTATATCTTTAGTGTATCTATTAAATATTTCTTCTTTGCAAATCTACTCCAAGTAAAAGATATATGATAGTATGGCACTTTAGACTTCAATTCTTTCCAAAAATAAAAAGATTGCAATCCTTAGAATGATTATACCATAGGACCATGGCCATGGTCTTTACAAATGGCCCCTTTTTTCACTTGCAATTCAATTAATTTGATAGAATTCTTTTACAAAAGGTATATGACTAAGGAACACAATCATGGTCTTCACTTGATATAGGTTACCAAGATGAGAACACACAGTTACTGATATCACGTGAACCAAAGGGGTTGGTTCAAACCGTAAGATGGTTCAAATAATTAATGATAGTCAAATGTTTAAACAAGGGGTTCTCGTATACTAACGATGAATATAACACACCAATGCCTCATTAAGCTTAGGTCACACTTGATATTACGTATAAGTGTAGCCGGAGGGCACTCACCACTAATTTACACTCATGATGGATCAAACAAGAGTAAACAAAAGCGAGCAAGCAAGGAAAACACATAACTCACATAAGAAAGGAAATGTCTGAATGTCAATGTCATTCACTGTTGTGGCTATTACAATTTACATGTATTTATATGACCTAATTAGGATAAATCTTAGGTTAATGTAAATTACAAAGTGATTCTTACTAGAAAAGGAAAAGGAATAATTTACAAGAGTAGAGTTATAATCAAACAAAAAGAATATTTGGCTATAAAAGTACAGTACGGATACTAGAAAATAAGGTACGTATCAACTGTCCATTATTTGGTCCCAATGACGATGTTTGTCAAGCAAAGCAAGTTCTGAGAAGATCAAGCCAATCAGGGTAGCTTGAATGTTCTAGACTAAGGAAGGGTTGGTTTAGGAAGTGGTCTAATATTAAGTCAGCCTCGATTGGCTGGCTTAAGATTGGGTCAACTCAGGGTATAAGGTTGGTAGTCTACTAGTTTGGTACTTAGCCTTGGATAGATGTATTGTGGACAGATCAGCTCAACAATCTCTTGAATGAGGTGGAGAGTAAAGTAACTCAATCAGTTAGACTGGAAAATGCATTGCTCTTCAAACTTTAACTGTTACTCCTCGAAGTCGCAGAATCGTAACAGTCCTGCCGTGTAAACCATCCTATGAGAGTAACTAGCCTCATAGTGCCCATCATAGATATGATCTACACAAAGCATCGACGACTCCTCGCTTTAAAGTAAACAATTCAAATAAGAATTTAGCTAAAATTACAGGAAGTATTAAAACCTTAAGTTAATATATATATATATAGTTATATGTACATTACCGTAGAATTTCCAAGACATTCTACATCATAACATAATGGTTAGCTAATTCACATGTCATATATCAGTTCTTCACCCTAAAGATACTAGTAAGACCTTAAATGAAACTTGATCATAGACTGGTTGATTCTCACTCCCTAGAGCTTCAAAAGAGAACTAACCTCTGGATAATTGTAAGGTAGCATAACAGTCAAAATAATCAGAAGTCAAGACCTGCAAAGAATCTATGCGAATATGAGCAACTACAGCTCAGTAAGTTGAATTGGAGACTTATGAATGTATATAAGTACAAACAAGCTTATCAAGCAATTATTTTCATGCAATGCAACAAGCAAGTGTTATTACAAAATATAGTCCGGTCCATTGCGAAATCAGAGTACTTTCACCTACTCTAATCCAGGTTGAGGAGTTTTCATGTTATGCAGCAACTTACAACCAAACCTAGGTTTGTACAATAGAGACACTGCTCCCTCGAAGACTATCCTTCGAACCAATACCCTCTTCCTCATCGTGACCACCTCTCCTATCACTTAGTTCGGCTAAGGATGAGAAAAACACCAATTTGCTATCTAGTGCTATATTTTTCGAAGGTATCGGTATTTAGTTAGAGAATCATAATGATCTCCTAAATGTTGCAATACATGTCTTTTTAGGGTATTTAGTTTTATTAGGATTAAGTTCAGTTTAGAGTGACCAAACAATTTCACACCACTATAATCACAATAGTCATCAAACATAACATAGATTTCAATACAAAATCAAATACATAGGCACATGTACAAGACTACTTATAATCATAATTACACAAAAACCTATGTTTCCAAGTGCTCTAAAATAGTACCTCAAAATACGATGAAGTATTAAACCCAACTTACCTGAAATCCTTAGCTGCTCACTTAATCGGTTGTAGGTTGATTCGTCTCCGTATATCCTATAATATAAATACACTTTTTAGTAGTTATACTTTAATGATGCATATTCTAGGTTAGGATTTAATTAAATTATTCTTATACACTTATTATTTACTAACGATTAATTCTACATTAGTTCAAGATTCGGTTTCCAAATTAGATTCCAGTTCAGGCTCTAATTCAGTTTCAATTACGAGTAATCCTAAAATTACGTTTCAACCCTAATGTGAAATTAATCACATCAAGCTCGAGTATCCTAATATCATACTAAGTCTTAAATTCAATATTTTAACTCATTCGGTACACTCTAATAGTGATTAATGGACTAGATTTACTTTCGATATGAAAAAAATTTACATTTGTTTGTATAATTACCTAAAATTAATTTTTGTACCAAATTTAAAATGTAATGATATTATTATTATATTATTCAATTTAACCTATTATTTCATATTTATTAAAATTCTAATTTCATATATTACTAAATTACTCACATTTACTACATAATTCTCATATTAATTGCTATTAATACTCCAAATGCTAGGATTATGTTACCTCATCAGAGATTAAAATCCTTAAATATCTAATTACCTTTTAAATTAGTAATTAGTTATTAATTACTTAATTAGTCCAAAATTACTCATTTTTCTCATCAATTTAAAGCTAAAAAATTGATTAAAATTTTCAAAAAATGACTTCATAGCACTATTCTATATTACCCTATTAGTTTATAGAAAAATTTTCAGTTCCAAACTACACTAGTAAACTTATTTATTTCTAATTCTAAACATACTTAGTTTTGTTCAATTTCTTAAGTACCCTATATTTACAAACATGATTAAACTTAATCACTATTTTTCTCTAAATCTACATACAATAAAACATTAGAATAAAAAAAATTTATAATTTTCTGGGCAAAATTAATAATTTTAATAAATCTTACAAAATCGGTTGAAAAATTAGACTCACCTAACTCTTGGGTTTCTAGCCAACAATGACAGCCTAAGTGTGGTCAGCCAATCTAAACACTGGGTTTAAAGAGGGGCGGCGGTGGTGATTCGATCCCAAATGGGGGGCGATGTATGGGTTCGGCCTAATTGCCTTAATTACACAAATTTGGGAAATTTTTTCTAAAACCCTAATTTGTCTCAAATTTCAATGCTCTCAAATTTCCTAATCTTCTAACTATCTAAATGGTCTTCTGAATATTTTTGGCTATTTATAAGGCTATAAAGCAATTGTTGTACATTAATTTGGACAAGATAAGGCTCGTATCTCTTCCATTTTGCCTTTTTTGTTGTTTGGTTTTAATTGGTTCATTTTTTTTCTTCTTCCTCCAACTACCACAACTTGATCTGGAGCATTCCCTATTTCCCTGTTTTTTTTTTTATTTTTCTTTAATTATTTAGTAATTTTCTAGCAATTTAGGTTATTTCATGTATTTCTACCTACATGTAAATACATGTGGAGTATAAGTAAATACTCCTAAACATTATTTAGGTCATTTTATGATTTTTAGAATACTTATAATTTATTGCTAGTGATTCATTAATTATCGGAATGCATTTTACGCATTTTTGATAAATAACGAGTAAGATACTTAAAATTTAAAAATTTTATATTCTTTTCTTTTATTACTTTTTTTCTTATATTCAAACTTACAGAATCACTTTTACTAATATTTCTAGTTTTGTTTTATAATTTAGGTTTGATTGGATAATTTAGCTGACCACCATTACCCTTACATGCTAAGCCTAATCCTACAATTACAAGGTTTATATTTAAGGCTTACATTAATTCCCCTCGAACAACTGGGTGAACTGATAACTCTGATTTTAAACATATTTCATATGGTGATTTTATAGTATTTTTCTCACATTTTTTGGTTTTCTTTAAAGAAATTGATACTTAATTGAGTAAAATTTTGATTTCTAGGTTTGAACGCATTTTAGGATTAAAAACGAAGAAAAGGAATCAAATTTCACTCAATTCGAAATTCAAACGAAGAAGTTATGAAGATTTGAAGTTACACAGTCCATGCAGAAAAAATTGGCCAGGGGCAGAAAGTTACACGACCTGGGGACACGGTCATGTCTCAGGTTGTGTCTGGTAAAGAAAACGAAAACCTTTTGATACACTATAAAAGGACATATTAGGGTTTCACAAGAAAGAAGAGACATTAGAGAAGACAAGAGACTTAAGGAGAAAGAGAAGGAGAAGGCGAGAACAACACCGACTTTAAGATTGGAGAGCTTTTTCATCAATCAAAGGAGTTTTTCATGTTTTATTTTATATTATTAATGGAACTCGTTTTTAGTTTCATTATGATAGCTTAGAATTCGTATATTTAGAATTATGGAACCTAAGGTTTTATGTGATTCTTGGATTGATTTAGAATTTTCAATAAAGTTTCTATCTTTGCTTGATTTAATTATGTCGTTTAATTATTGATTGATATTTTAGAATATCAATATATGATATTATGCATGTTGATTGAGAAATTACATGTATAATTAGATCTTTACATAATTGGAGAGAATTACATGTATACTTAGAGATAAGATACATGTTTCTTCTGGAATGTTAATTATTTGTGTGGGAATTCATTATACATCAATGCAATTCTAAATTATATTACTAAGTAAAAAGATTCCGGTAAATAATTTAGGATTAGGGTTAATATGCTTGAGAAAGGTATTAACTTTAATTGTAAATCCCTCCGGTCAAGAAAAATAGAAACCGAATTGAACATATTTTAAGCAATCACATGTTAAACTCTAGGGGAAATAATTCCTAAATACATTATTACTTTCTTGAAGTCATTCTTAATTTTATCGCTTTTTCAATTGCTTAATCAATTCTTATAAATAAGTTAGTTTGTTAATTTTAGTATTTTTAATTAATTCAAACTTTTATAATTTTCTGGTTAGATAATAAAGCTAAGGTTAATATTAGTACTCGAAGTCTCTGAGGGATTGACTCGGACTCACATCCGCTATATTAAAACCGATAAGTGCACTTGCCTGATATCATAAACCATTTAAGCAAGTCCTCGAACTTGGAAGCGTATGATAGGTCTATAATCCTTATCATCCCCTTCGGGTTATTTGAGATTTGGGATCAAATCTAGCTTAACTCTATGTTGCTTATCTTCAAGAGTATTCGAGTGGAGGTTAACAATGTTAAAGGA
>JAMXBC010001041.1:0-10233 GCA_024138005.1 Lumnitzera racemosa
TAGGGGGATCAATCATTTCTTAAAAACCCATATAATATAAGTGGGACCCAACAGACTCATAGCATCACTCATAATCAAGCACAAACACAATCCAACTAAAAACAAGCAAAACCAGCATAATCTTAAGCCTCCAAAGTACAGCATCGTATTAATCTCAACTTACCTCGACTCCTTGCTTACTCACTCGAGGTCCGATTTGCTTAAGGCATTGCTGATTGTCCCTATAACACAAATGTGGTTTCAATTTTTCATATAACTATTATAGGTTCATTTTATCCTATAACGCTTTTTGTTATATTTTGTTTGGGGTTTTTTAATATGCCTAATTATCTAGGTCTTAAGTCTTTTACAATTATTCTAGGTTGAGGTTAGTTCAGGTTCGGTTTTCGCATCGATTTATAAATTAGGTTTTAGTTCGATTTCTAAGTAGTGTTTTATACTCCAACCTTAGAATTTGTTTCAACCCATAATTTTGAAATTAATCACATTATTTTCTCGATCTCCTAAATATCATCATTACTCCTATCGTTTTTTTATTTCACCCGTACACTTAAATCCTTATTAGTGTACCGAATTTACTTCTGATGTGAGAAATTTTTACATTTTTCATATAATTACATAAATTAAAAGTTTCTTATCAATTTATTGTATATTTTTATTATTATCATAATATCATTTTTTATTCGAATATTTTCTTTTTATTAATTTCTAATAATTGTGTATTATGTATTATGTATTATTAGTACATAATACACATATAATTTTTTTTATCACTCTAATTACCATCTCCCAAAAAAACATCAATTATCATTTCAAAATTTCTAAATTCATCCTAAATCAGATTTTACACCTAATTACCCTAATTTACAAAATTAACTTAAAATGTAATTATTTTTCCATATTACTTATTTACTACATAATTAACCTAATAATTACATCTAACACTCTAAGTGCTACAAGTATCATACTCCATCAGATTTTAACATCCTAAAACATATACTTATTCACTAAATCGGTAATTAACCATTAATTACTTAATTAACCCTAAATTACCCATTTTATCCTCATTTTAGGGCCTAAAAATTATCTAAAATTATCAAAAATTAATTTTTGAAAATGGGCTTCATAGCACTGTTAAATATTATCTAAGTAATCTACCAAAAATTTTTTTCAATACTACACTCCTAAGGCATTTATTTCTAAAACCAAAACATTGCTTGGTTTTCATGATTTCTTAAGGACTATATGTCACAGGACATATTTTCATCAAAATAATATTTTTCATAAAAAAGCATACAAAAATATTTCAGAATAAAAAAGTTTCATAATTTTCTAAAAAATATTTACTATTTTTACAAAATTACCAAAATCAGGCCAGAAATCGAACTCACTGATTTGGATGGCTCCGGGGGGTGTGTTGGCCCACCTGGCGCTACCACCACCGTGTGGTGGTGGGCCGTCTACTCCAGCTGCTCGTCGGGTCTGGGGTTTTCCTTTGTGAAACCCCCATTACACAGTTTTCCTTTTCTTTCTTTTTTTCTCTATTTTTCCCCTTGAATTTTCGAGTCTCTCTATTTTTTCTCACTCTCCAGACTAACCAAATGAGCTTCTGAATTTTCTTGCTATTTATTGAGCTTAAGAAAATTATTGTGCATTAATTTGATTAGACAATTGCCTTATCTTCTTCCATTTGATTTTTGTGTTGTTCTAATTTAATTAGATAATTTTTTTCTTATTTTTTCCACTACCACGACCTATATCGGGATCATTCCTTTTTTTTTCCTGATTTTTTATTTATTTTTTCTTAATTAATTATGAATTTTCTTTAATTTTTTATATTTATTTAGCGCATTATGGGGTATTTTAAGTAATTACGCGTATTTCTACATACATGTAAATTCATAAAATAGTACAAATAAATATTATTAAAAAATTTTTTTGGGTTTTATTTTATGATTTTTAGTTTATATATAATTTATCTCTAGCGATTCGTTAATTCCCGGGAATACATTTTATGTATTTTTCAATAAATAAAGAGTTATATACTTAAATTTTGGAATTTTATATTCTTTTATTTTATTGCTTATTTCCCTTTAAAATTTTAAAATTAAACAGGATCATTTTACTAATATTTCTAATTTTACTTTATAATTTAAACTCGATTTGGGGCTTTTAATCGATTTGAAACCTCGAAATTTTTTTTGGGGGCTTACCAATGACACTTTCATCTATAAACAAATACTCAATATGCTTAATATGCCTTTTTTAAGCTAAGGCTTTGCATAAGTTAAGAGCAAATATCAATATTAACTTATTATTTTATTAGGTCAAGTTTTACATCCAAAAGGTTTTTTTTTTTTTTTATTTAATAGTTCTAATATCTATCTCAAATCTTATAGAGTTCTGAACAATTCCCAAAAATGTTATGGAGTTATTATCTAACCTAATGGGTCGGGTATCTTAAATTACTCGTGCAGTTACAACCCTACCCTTAAAATCACATATTTTAAAGGAAACTTAAAAATATTTTATTAGATTTATTGGAAAAGGAAAAATTAATTGGTTTTTTCTATAAACTAAGGAAAATTGCACTAGAAAGATTGCATATGGGGAAAGTTCAAATTGCAAATTGTTAAGAAATTTAAATAAGGAATTTAAAATTTGATTAAGTGATTTAAATAAAAGATAAATGTTTAATCAAGTGATCAAGTAATTTGTTAACCTCCCATTAACATTAACCTGACATATATTTGTTGCATGACATTAACAAAGCTATTTTACTGAAAACGAAAAATAAAAACAAAAAAATATAAAATTATTTAAAAATGTGCAACTATTTAAAAAGAAAAGACAAGAAATCCAAATTAATTACGCAACTTAAGCAAATACTCCCATTTTGTTCATTTTTTAAAAAGACTAAACCCTCCTTAACCAATTGATTTGTTAAATAACCCACTTTTTAGTAGATTCCATTTCACCTTCTATTTGATTGCACTTTAGCCACCCAAGGTGTGAAAACGACCCCCTTGGAATTTCACCAATCCCCTTTCAAAACTTATAAATAAATTTTTATCATTTTTACTTTTAACTTTTTTAGTTGTGCCCTTTTTATTTTCGTATTTTTAAAAATTTTATTTTTTTTAAATTTTTTTCCTTTTTATATAAATAAATTAGTTAAGTCAATGTCTTTGGTAATAACGTGCTACGTTTTACGGGTAACAATATTATGATGCCAATTTAATGATATTCTATTGAAAACTTAATTCATTGTTAATCACTTATTTGAGTTCTTTAAATTTTAGATCCCCTTTTTAAAAATTTCCCCTTAAATATTAATTCTCTTTGTATATTTTCTTTCATAAACTAAACCGGTAAATACTATATAAATTTGCTAACGCTAACATTAATGTGGCGAAATATTAATAGTTCTATAAAAGTATCATTTCAAAAATTTTGTATAAATAAAAAGAATATTACGATGAGATTAAAACTCCTATAACCATAAATTAAGATATTATTGAATATTAAAAAAATTAATTAACGTAAAAATTACATAAAAATAGAATAGTAAAAAAATGCAAAAGATTATCTCATATAACCCTATAAACCTTTTAATAGCAAAACCCTACTATAAAATTAAAATACTAATTTTTTGTAAAAATAACAATAATAAATATTGAAATCATATATTGAATTTCTAATAGTTCTTTAAACAAATTAAAATTTCGTCCCCCAGTTTAAATACTACAATTAAACAGTTACAATAAATAAAGACGGTTAATTACCAATTACTTTTTATAGTACCTTTATGAAATAAGTATAATTAAACATGTCATGAATAAATAAAAAATTAGTTTAATAATCAATAGTTTTTTCTTTACCTAAAATTTAAAAGCAAATAAACCATTTGCGAAATGAATATAATTGAACATATCACTAAACAAATAATAAAACATTTTAGTAATTGTAAGGAATGGAATCACAATAATTGAAATTTGATAAAAAAATTTAAATTAAAATTTTAATATTAAAGTCATACTAGAAGTGCTATTAAAAGATTTTTAGTATAGATACTTTTTTTAGTTAAAAAATTATAGTTGATACCTTTTTTGCATTAAAGCCTTTTTATATAGTAACCCTAACACTTGAAACTCATTAATAACTTTTTAGTAGAGGTGAGGGGTATAACTCAATATATCCCCTAAACCCTATTTCATTGGTAAGATCCAGATAGGTATGAAGGTTATAAAATAGGTTTTTAAGTACTATTTTTCTCGAAATAATCTTGTAAGCCCAAAAAGCCAAGCCAAGAAAGCCCAAGCCAAGTAACCGTAGGATTGAACTTAGAACCCAAGGTTTAGGGCATCGGTAAAGGATCCGATCAAACCCAAATTATAACTATTAGAGAAATATTAGTAAAATTTGATCCCGTAAACTTAATTTAAGAAAATAAAAATAAAATAGGAGACTATAAAATTTTAAAATTCTAAGCATAATAAGAAATTATTACCGAAAATGCAAAGTGTAATGAAAAAACCCAATAAATTACTAGAGATAGTTTAAATAGTAAAACTAAAAATTTTAGAATGACCAAAATAATAGTTGGGAAAATGTTCACGTATACACCCACATGTTTTTTACGTGTAGATAAAAATACGCGTAATTCCCTAAAATGGCCAAAACTAAGCAAATAATTAAAGAAAATTATAAAATAATTATGAAAATCAGAAAAAATCAGAGATGAAAAGCTGAATAAAGATTAAGGTCGGGCAGGTTCAAACCAAAAAAAAAAATTACCAATACAATTTGGATAACCTAAAAGCCAAAAATCAAGAATTGGGCAAAGTCTTATCAAATAATGCAAATTAATTGCTACAATGTCTATAAATAGGGAAAAAATTTCGGAAGTCATTTGGTCAGTTTTGGATCTGAGAAAAATAACGAGACACTGAAAAATCGAGAGAAATCTAAAAAAAAAACTGTGCAGATTAGGAGTGAACCAAAACAAACCACTTACCCCCAAATTGGAACGAACCACCACCACACCTGGAACGGAACCACCACCACCACCATACTAGAACACCGCCTGGACGGCCGCCGACAACCTTGGCCGGGCTTGGACGCCAAAAAGCTTGGACCGGTTTAGTCTCTAAATGACCCGATTTTGAATAATTTTGTAAAATTAGTTATTTTGCCCAAAAAATTATAAAACTTGTTATTCTGGGGTTTTATTGTATGTAGATTTAGGGAAAATATTGATTTGGTTTAATTAAATCTGAAATTTATAGGGCCCTTTTAACAAATTGTTCAAAACCGAGCAGACTAAACCGAAATAAATAGGCTTAGAAGTGTAGTTTGGAGTTCAAAATTTTTCTGTAGGATGCTCATTGATGTAGAACGGTGCTAGAAGCCATTTTTTTAAAATTAATTTTTGAAATTTTTAAGTTAATTTTTAGCCTTATAATGATGGGAAAATTGGTGATTTAGGGTTAATTAAGTTATTAGGATTTAATTACTGATTAAGATATTAATTATGTTTAAGGATGTTAATCTCTGAAGTGGAAACCCTAATCCTAGCCTTAGGAATTAAGTAGGTTAATTAGGGAAATTAACTAATAATATGTGATATTGTAAATTAATAAATCTAAAAAAAAGAGTTATTTAGATAATATTATAATAGAAATCAGAAAAAAATAAAACTGAAAATAACAATTAATCTTAAGAAAAAGTCTCAAAATGTAGATTTTACATATCGGAATAAATCCGATACTAAATTAGGGTTTGCGTATACCAAAAGATTTGAATACCAAATTTCGACCCAAAAGGATATTGGCCCGAGCTAATGTATTAATTTCACATTAGGATTCGAGCATAAATTCAGGCTTAGAAAACAAAATTTAAAATCTCATTAGGATTTGAAACCGAAATAGAGTACACAATCATTATACTAAGGGCTATTCGAAAAAATGAATTTTAAAAAAAACTTAGAATAGAAACCCTAAATTTTAAGTACTAAAAAGACCTATTTTTTATTATAGACATCCAAAGACAAAATTTCTTGCAATTAAGGGGTCAAGCGTCGAGCAAATCTAAGTAAGTTGGGGTTTTTACTTATTGTAATAGGAAAATAGTTTGTAATACCAAGACTTAAACTTTAATGATTGAATTGTAAGTATTTTAAAGCATTTGTTTTGATGTATTTAAAATTTGGGCTGAATTTTTATTGGATGATTTTATGACTGATTGAATTGGTATGAAATTATTTTTAAAACCCTAAATGGATTTAATTCATATTCAACCCCTTTTGGGAAAAGATTTTTCCAAACCCAAAAACCCACCCCCTTGAAAGGGGTAAAAGCAGGGTTTGCAAAATGGGCCCTTTTTCATCCTTAAATCGAACAATGATGGAGAAGGTCCGACGAGGGGGAAGTTAAAAGGTTTTAAAGGAATTCGCGGAGGGGCGAGGTCCATTGCACAATACAAATTACCTGAGGTTAGTCTGAGCTGAATTGCTCATCTTTTATGACCTTTTTTCAGGTTCCGATTTTTGAACACTCAAAGCACTATCCGCCCTACAATTACCCAAGGTTACTGTGGAAGCCAGGGGGGAAAAGGGTCAAGTTCTTTGATAATGTTTAATTAGAGTACCATGTAATTAAAATGAAAACAGTATTATTTTGTAATCTAGTAAACTTTTTAAAATTTTTAAAACTTCCGGAAAGCCTGGGACATATATATATAAATTTTTAAAATTTTTAAAATTTGTCCGTTTATCATAATTGAGTTTAAAAGTTAATCATGTTTATTCAAAGCGAGGAGTCGCGCGCCTTGTTAGGGCTGTCATGGTAGGACTATGAGGGCCCTTACATCAAAAGTTTTCACGGGGTGTTATTGCGACTCTGCGACTTCGGGCGTAACAATGCTCCCAGAAGTGAGGGTATCTTATCTTAAAATACATATTTGGAACCCCCAAAGGGGGGGAAAAGAGTTCAATTGCCAAATTTTAATTTTAAAATTTAATTTATTGATTTAAGTAAATAAATGAATGCAATATTGAACAACAAAGCAACAATGATATAATCAAGATAAAATAAAAAAATAATAAAAGTGTAGAAATAAAAGAGATAGAGAAAAGAAAAGAAAAATTAAACTCGGATTTAACTAGATTCAACCATTCCCCACTCTCTATAAGCACACAATGCCTTCAACGAAACTTCACACTATTTTATTAATTCTCAATTCAAGCTCAGGGGCTAAACTTTCACAAACTTAATTACACAATTTCACCTCACAACTTTTTCTAATTTGATTTTATAAGATTCCATTCACAAAACTTTCCCACAAAAAAAACAATTTCCAAACCAAACATAAACTCAAATCACAAAACCCCAAAAACCAATCTCAAATATTGTGCTTCTCTCTCTTTAAAAATTTCAAGTGTAAATCACTTGACAATAATAGGGGTTTTTAAGTATTTTACAAATTTAAATATATAAGCAAAAGGGGAAGTGAATAAAAAGGAAAATTTTCAAATTTTTTTAATCATCACCAAAAAACTTATATATATTATATTATGTATAGCCTCTCAAAAAATCCTTCGTTGATCTAATTTTCCCTTTCCCTTTAATCCTTTGCAACGCTCTTTTTTGTATGGAGAATTAAGGTTTTGCAGGACCACACATAATGCATTTAAATGGGGTCACCGTTCTTTTGGCAACATGCAAATCCAATACACCTTTTAACTTGTAACAATTAGCTGAAGGATCCAAGAAGGAGGGTTTAAAGAGGAGGGGAAGGGAAGGGTGGATAGGCGTGGTCATATAGGGGCCCAAACACCCCAAACTCTAGAAAAATTAATTTTAATATTTTTTAAAAAAGAAAAAAAAGATATTTAAAAATATATTTTAAAGAACAAAAATATAACTGAAAATTTGCATTGCTTTTAGTTTTTGCATTCAGTCCCCACAATCAAAGTCTTAAGTTTTAATTTTCCCAATTTAGCATTTCATTTTTTTTTTTATGCATTTATTTATCCTTTTTTCTTTTCCAAAATATATTTTTTATTTAAAAAACATAGTTCTTTTAAAATTTTTTAAACCCTTTTTAAAATTTTTAATTAGTAATACCAATAAAAAACTAATTAAATTCTTCATTTCAAATATTCTGGCCTTTTCACATACATTTTTTAAATAATACCAAATTTTATGATTCATTTGGTTAATTTACTTTTTCAATTGATGTTTTGAAAACAAATGGGATTATTGAATAATTGAGTAAGTAATAAATTATATTCAAAATGAATTCCTTTTTTTAGTATTTATAATGAGACAACAACAAAGTCAAAGAAAAAAAAAGATAATTACTTATATCTAGTTAATTTTTTTTTTTTCGTTGTACTTGTAATTTTTTAATCAAAAATTTTTTTATTGTTTTTTTTCTAAAAACAAAACTAACGTAAGTTTCTATACAAGGGTTTTTTTTTTATAAATTGATAGTTAAATTTTATTTAGTTCAATGCATAAAAAAAAGGTTAAAATTTTATTTTTTTAACTTCTTAAAAGTGTGCAAATCCCTTAATCATTTTTAAAAAGAATTTTTACAGCTTATTAAACTTTATAATTTGTTGCAATTTAAATTTTTAACAAATTCTTTAATATATATAACAATGTAACCATGACAAAAATTTCATATTTTTATAAATTTTTTAATATTGTTTTTTAGTTAAAAAGTCTGCCCCCCTCAATTAATTACCCAGGTCCATCCTTGGATCAAAGGACAAACTAATTGCAGGGTCTATTACTTACTCAAACATAGAACACCTGATGTAACCAATTGAACGATCCAAAAGGTAAATATCGATTAATTCATACCAGAACAGCAAAACTATTACCCTCGAATAGTAAAGTCATAAAAATCTCATTGTGTAAATCACTAAAAGGGTAGAAGCTAATTTTTAAAATGCTAATTTAACCAATTATATAAAGTGTCCACAACAATCACTTTTGAACAAGCAAATTGAACATCTGAAGTATTGTTTCCCACAAAAGTATAAAGATTAACTAAATTCTAAAATCAAAGTAATGTTTTTATGTTACTTAACATAATTTTACTTAGTAATACTTTATTTGCAAAAAATGATTCTAAATTAAATCTAAAAACCCCAAATAATAATTATTCTTCATTTAATATCTTTTACTCTCAAAACCAACAAAGGGGCTTCAAGATTGTTATAATAAAGTTCCAAACTTGTACCTGTAATAAATTTATAAGGATTGAGCAAACCCCAACCGCTTAAAAATTAAGACGGGGGCATAAAAATAATATCAAACAAAAAGTTATCAACCAATTATTTTAAAAACAATGCAATAAACAAATTTTATCACCAACATTATTCGACCCCCCATGTGATTAAGGAAAATTTCATTTGTTCAATAAAGCAAGGGGTTTAACACATTTCAATAACTCTGATCAAACCCAAACTTTTTACAATAGAGACATCGATCTTCCTTTTCTGCTTTCAAAATATTGACTTCACCCTTTTCGCGACCCTTTTCCATGCGCTTAGTTTTTAACTAAGTATAAAAATGGGACTAAAATTTTCATCCAAGTTATCCCCTTTCGAAAGGCTTTGTTTTTATCCCTAAATGTTTTTTAAATTGGTTTAAATTCAAAGTTTACGTCTTTTTTTTTAAAATTAATTTAACGGAACTTAAAAAAAACCTAAAAGGGGGCCCCCAAAAACCCTACCCCCAAAAAAAACACCATAAAAAGCAAAACCCAACTTTTTAAAAAACACAACAATATTTAAAAAAAACTCAAAAACAATTGTATTTCCCAATTCCTGACTTCCCGACCAGGGGAAATTGTTAAAAACTTTCCCTTTATTCCCTATAAAAAACAATTTTTTTTATACTATTTTATTATTTTTATTCTTTAAACCCATTGTATCTTTTGTTAAGGTTTTATATTCCAATTATTTTGGTTTAAGTTTTTACAAATTTTTTTTTTTTTTTTTGCTGGTTCTAATTTTGTTTTTGATTAAATTTAAATTTAACCCAATTCGTCCTGTTTCACTTTCATAAATCTCAAAAATTTTTTTTATTTCCGTTTACTTTTTCTTACTAAAGTTTTCTAAATTATTTTTAAACCAAACCCCTATTCAATAAACAAATTTTTTTATTTAATTTTATTTTAAATTTCTTCTAATTTTTTTAATTAAGTTTTATAGTCTTC
>JAMXBC010001042.1:0-10228 GCA_024138005.1 Lumnitzera racemosa
ATTTTTTTTGGCTATACTATTACTTATAAACACACGCTTTGGGATAGGGGGGGGCATTTGTTGCATCAAAGATGGGGGTAATAGGGTTTAAACCTAAGTCGACTTAGGTCTGGGAGGGGGCTTTTGTGTGGGTTTTGGGGTGCTATGGTTAACACCACTCTTTTTGATTAAGTTACCCCCTTTAAAACCGATATGCCCAAATAAAGGGTTTTTTTTAACAAAAAGGGTCAAAAAACAAAAAACCCTTTTAAAAACCATCCAAATTGTATAACTCCCCTCCTTGATTTTAGAAACACCCTTTTTCAACCCACACTTTAAAAGATTTTAATTAGGTTTTTTGAAAATAATATGGTTTTGTAACTCAAGGAGTAATGTTTTTAACCTAAAGACTCAACATTTTGCAATTTGTTTGTTTTCTTTTCTACTTATGATTGATTCGTCCATAATAAAAAATTTAAAAATGGGGTAACCAAAAAGAGAATAATCAAAAACCCAAATTGCCTTGGGAACCCACAGCAGCTGTAAAAATTTGAAGCTACTTCGTAAAAAAAGGGCCAGCATGTGAGGCCTCTAAAACCCTTGCAGCTTAAGTTGGAAAAAACAGAGGCCCATAAATTTAAGCAAAAATGTGGGACAACTTTAAACCCCAATTGAAGAGTTAGTTTAAAACTTTAGAGGATTGAAGGACTTTAATAAATTTTAAGTTTCTTGTTGGGGCCCGCTTTCTCCATGTACTCTGATTTTTTTAAAATAAAATTTTTTTTTTTAGTCATTCTTCATTTTTTCCCCCTTTTTTTGTAGACATTCCTTAAATAAATTTTTTCATTCCCCTTCATTTAAAGGGAAGTACAATTAAAAAAACCAAAAAAAAAAAAAAAAAGAAAACAATAAAAATCCACATTTTTATAATATAAATTTTTATCTTTCCTCTCTTTAAAAAAAAAAGAAAAAAAAAAAAAGAAAAAGAAAAGTTGCAAACTATAAATAAATTTTTCCAATTATTCCATGCTAAGACAGACCACCTCCTTAAAAGGAATCATCAAGACCCAACAAGACAAGTTTTTTTTCCCAAATTCACCACTCTCCAAATCCTAAGATTTAAACCCGGAAAAGGGGAATTATCAAATCAGAAAAAAATACCTTCCAAAGGGGCCCTGTGTTTAAAAAAGATTTCAACACCCAATTTTTAAACACTGATCAATAGGGAAGTGAAGGGAGAAGGGAGGCCAAGCAGAAAAAACCAATGGAAAGCGAAAAGAACAAAACAAGGGTTTCAGAGAAAAATTCCCTAAACAAAACAATCAACCCCCCAACTCTTTAACATTAAAAAGCAAAAAGGGGTTCACTTATGAACCCTTTAATTTGAATTACAAATTACGCAGCTTTGACCTAGAAGCAAGATCGACTATATAGGGTCAAAAGGGGGCACTCCTTTAAAAAAATGGGGGTGTTTAAAAGAAAAATTTTAGACCTGATTGATGTAAAATCTTTTAACAAAGCACAACAAGATGTTCTTTTTTCAATCAGGGGGATAGCAATTGATCGCCTAAAGCCCCATTCTTTTGAGCTTACAACCTTCTAATAAACTCTAGTTATTCAATAATTGGGTGTTTGTTAAAAAGGGAGTAAAAAAGTTTTTTTCAAAAAATTTTTGTAATACTGGAATAATATAGAAGCCTTTTCAATGAAATATTGCAATTTTTATTTTAGCAAAAAATTTCCCCTCAAAAAATTTGGGAACTCATTTTTAAAAAAAGGTTTAAATGAAAAGAGCAAAATATTTTTTACACCAACTAAAACATTTTTAGGGGTTTTAAATAAAGGGGAGGGTTTTGATTCAAATTTCCCTTTTAGGGGGCTACTTTGAATGTGTGCAGATCAAAAGAAAATTACATTCTTTTTTCAAACCTAACCACAACATCCCCTTTTTTACCCCCTTGGGCCTATTTGAATAATTTTTTAAATTTTAAACCCCGTTTAAGGGCCCCCCACATTGAGGCAATTTGAGGTTTTGGGTCATGATAAGGAAAGATGGGTTAAAATTGGTTTGTACTTGCTTCAGTAATGTTTTAAAATTTAAAGGTAAATTTTTAAAAGGGGAAGACTACTCCTTTTTTAAACATCTTAATTTTACTTAACTTACCCGAGCCTAACAATAGAAACCTGGAATTACGACCCAAAAAAGCTTAAAAAAAAAACTTGGGTTTGACAAAAGAAAAGAAAGAACAACAAAAGAACTGGGGGAAAATAATAACAAAAAAAAAAAAAGATAGGAAAAAATTGGGAAAATTTGGCTCAAGGAAGTTTTAAAAACCAATAAAAGCCAATTATATCTTAGTAGGTTAGCAAATCAAAAATCAAAACCAAAAAACCCCCCAAAATAAGCTTTGAATGACAATCCGAGCTCAAAAACCAAAACTCTACATACACTTTTTAACCCTCTCACACTTGGGCCCCCTACCCATACTACCACCCTTTTCATAAAAAAAAGCTCTTCCCCATCTTTAAGATAATTATCTTTAAAAAAAAAGTTTTTTTGAATTTGGGGAATATTTTCTAATTTTTCAAGGTTTTTGACTTTTACACCTAGGATTTAAAATTTTTAAAATAGGCTTTCATGTCGGGGAAAAACCCTTTGACTAAAATGTTATTCATAAAGTAAACCCAAAAAGACCCAATGGGGTTTATTAAGGGAATCACATTAAAATGGGTATAATTTTGGGGCTTAGTTAAGAAAGAATCGGGCTAGAGTTTTTCAAAAGTCCTTTTTTGACTAAAACAACCAATTACATTTTTAACATTTTTTAAATCGCAAGGCCTTACCCAATGGGTCAGGATCCAGTTAGGGGGGAAAATAAGAGGGTTTTTGATTTTTAAGGGAAGGTTCTTATCTATTACAAATTAAAAAAAAAAAAAGAAAAGAAAAAATAAAAAAAGAAGAAAAGGAAAAAAAGGGGGGAAAGAAATTTAAATCCATTCGCTCAAGGGGCCAATTTTAAAAATCCATTCCAAAAAAAAAAAGGTTAAAAGTCAGGTTTTCTCTTCTTTCCAAAAAAAAGGGAAATTACCCCAAAGTCTTTTTCAACATAAGGGGTTTTTTTAAAAAAAGGGTTTTTTCCCTGTAAAATTTTCCTTAAAAAGGGGTAACTTTTTGAAAAAACCCTTTTTCAATTAGTTCCCCCCTTCCCATCCTTCATCTCTCTTTAAAACTTTAAAAAAAACATTTTGGGGCGCTTCTACCCCCCTCGCCCCTTTTAAAATGTCCCATAACCCCCTTTTATCATCAAGATCTTTTAGCAAGCCTATGGGATGCTTAATTTTGTTTGGCAACCCCAAAATTGGGCCCCTCTTTTCCCACTAATTCCTTTTTAAAGGGCCCGAAAGGCCTTTTTCTTCATAAATTTTTTATTTTTTTTTTTTTTTGGGGCCACCTTTTAGATGCAATTTCAACTTACCCTCTTTTTTAAGTTCCCCCGGCGACCCCCTAGGGTCTTTTTTCATCCATTAACCCTTTCCATGGGAAATCATGGGCAATTCCCCTCATCATTCTCTTTGGGTTTTTTTTGGGCTCATGGGGTATGTCTCTTTTTTTTAAAATAAACCCCGGGTTAAGACCTTAGTTTTTTTTTAGCAAGCCAAGGGGCATTTTTTTTCACCAAATTAAACTCAAGTGTGCCCATTGGGCTCCTCTATTCACAAATTTTCCCTTTTAGCAACCGGGAATAAAACTTCCCCTTTAAATCGCCCTTTTCTTTTCGTAAGATTTTCACCTTCACATACAAACGATTAGCTATCTTTAAAGATGCAATTTTAAAACTCAATCTCTTCCCCTTTTTAAGAAAGCCCATGGGGGCATTTTTTTTTCAAAAAAACCCCCTTGGGGCATTCCCTTCACACAAGTTTCTTTTTAAAGGAAACTCCGGGGATCTTTGTCCTTCATGGGTTTTTCCAACCCCAAACCCAAAAGGGCCCACTTCCCCTCTGTTAAATAAATTTTCTCTAAAGATTTCCCTCAAGCAAGCCTTGGGGCATTTCCCCCTCACCAAGTTTCTCTAACCCAAGCCAATGGGACACTTCCATTCAAACTAAAGCAACCCCTGTAGCGCACTTCCCTTCTATTTCCCAAAAATTTTCCCCCAAGTACCCAAAAAGGTATTTTCCCTTTTTGCCAAGTTTGCTCTTACAACCCCGAAAGGGTACTTCTCTTCATAAATTCCATTGACATAAAAATCAAGTCTGGGGTTTTACTGCCCTTAAAGAGATGCTCTAGTTTTAAAGGTTAGAAAAGACCTATGGGGCAAGGCCAAGTTTTATTTTTGACCCTGGGTTTAGGGTTTTACTAGCTTGGGAGAGATGCTTTCACCTTAGTTATGACCTTTGGGGCACGACCATGTTTTTAGATCAGTCCCAATTTGGGGTTTTCCCTGGGCCTTGAAGACGCTCTTTTTTTGGTTTGGATCTTGAAAGGTATACCTTTTTTAAAGACAACCCCCATTAAGGGTTTTAGCCCCAAAGAAAATGTTCCTGTATGGGTTAAATTTGCCAAGTGAGCACGATAATTTTAGATTAAATTTTCCTTTGGGGGTTTTGCTAGTCTTAAAGAACACTTCGTTTTTAAAGATTGACCCCAAATTTGGGAAATTTTAGTCCCGAAGACTTTTCCGCTTAAGTTATTGAGCCTAAAAGGCATCTGGGTTTTAGACGTTCCTTTTTAAGGTTGTTAGTCCCCAAAAAACCCACCAGCATGGGGTTAAAGTGGCTTAGTGGGGCATGCCGGGTTTTAGATTGATCCAAATTTTGGGGTTTTACTAGTTCTAGAGAGACTTTCCAAACCTAGTTTAGTAAAACTTAGTGGGGGTATATCATTTTTAAAAAATGCCCAGTTTAAAGGTTACTACCCTTAAAAAATCCCTCTCACTTAAAATTAGTGAGCCTTGTGGCACGACCAAGTTTTTAGATTGATCCCAAATTTTTAGGATTGCTAGTCCCGAGAATGCTCCTATTTTGGTTACAAACCAATTAAGGACGCCCCATTTTTTAAAGATTTTTTCCCTAGTTTATGGTTCTAGATGCCCCTGCTTAGGTTAGTCACCTAGTGAAGAATGACAAAGTTTAGATTGACCCCAAATTTAGGGCTGCTAGCCCCAAAAAAAAGACACCCCTGCCGGGTTGTGACTTAGTGACAGGGTTAATTTTAAAGATTGCCTCTTTTTAAAAGTTTTAGTCTCTGGAAATCCCCCGCCTTGGTTAGTGACCCTAGTGAAGCAGGGCCAGGTTTAGCATACCCCAATTTTAGATAAATTCCAACAAAAAATTTTGCTTATCCCTTAGAGACACCCCCAACTTGGGTTAGTAAACCTAGAGGGGCATAACCAGATTTCATTTTTCTTTTAAAAATTGATTTTAGGATAGCAAAGTTTTTTTTTAGAGTAAACTTAGGAAAAAATAGTTCTCTTTATTTTTGGGGTAAAGTTTTTTTTTAAATTTTGGGACCCAAAGGGGGGTATTTTGTAAGAAACATAATTTTTGACCCCTTTATTTTTTTTTTTAATTTTTATATTTTTGTTTTCTCAATGGGCTTTGAATTGGGAAAAAAAAAAAAAAAAAATTAAAAAAAACCAAAAAAAATTAAGAAATTTAGAAAAAATAAAATTTTGGGAAAAACACAACAATTTTTGAAAATAAGAAAAGGCAAAAAAAATAAAAAATTCCCATAAGAAAAAATTTGGAAATTTAAAAAAAAAGAAAATTTTTTTAAAAAAATTAAGAAATTTGAAAATTACAAAAAACTTAGAAAATTTTGAAAAAATAAAATTTTTTTTAAAAATAACTTTTATTAAGGTAGGTTTTTTTTTTTTTAAATTTAATTTAAATTTTGGGTTTCATTGAATTTGGGCTTATTTTTAAAATTTAGCCACCCCATAGGAAAAGGGCCCACAGGCCAAGGGCCTAAGGTTTAACATAAAAACCTTTTTGGGCCATTAGTGTAATTTTAAAAATTCGAATCTTGGCAAAGGTAAGGATCCCTTTTTTTTGTTTTTTTTGTCAACTCCACATTCCCACAATTAGGATCCATTTCGCCCCCATGTCCTGACATTACATTATTGGGTTGGAAACTTGCTGATGTGCCCACTTGGGAAACTATGTGCAAGGTTAGGGTTGGTTTGGTTGGTTTACGTAGCACCAAAAAAAAAAAAAAAAAAAACGCCACATCAACACTTCCTTCTCTTTTTCTCAGTTTTCCCCCCCCTTTCCCTTTATTTACACCCTTTCCTTTCTAAGAACCGACCCAAAAACCCCCTTTTTTTTTCCCTTTTATTTTTGCCCATTTTTCCTTTCTGCAACAAAACAATTAATGGTCAATTTTTATCCCCCCCAAAATAGCCCCACTATGAATTTTAAAACTAAAATGCATCCGGGTTCAGTCCCAAAACAAGGGTTTCCTTTTTTTCTGGGGTTTCTTATGAATTAAAAAAGGGGGGTTAGGGGAGCTCATTGGATACACAAACCCTTCAAAAAATAAAAAACCCCCCCCCCACAACTCTCCTCTCTTTTCCCCTCTCTTTTTTGACTATCTTTCCTCTCTATACCTTTCAACATTTCTCTCTCTTCATTTTTTCTCCCCAAGTTTCCCCAATTGATTTACACCACCCCTACAAAATTTGATCCCTTTTAGCCACCAGAACCAAGCCCTTTAAACCCCTTTGATCGTTGCCAAAGACACTAGCACCTTTTCCCTTGCCGTCCTTAACCACTAAACCCCCCATCGCGGCCCCTAAGCTTGAAAAATAGTACCCTCTACCCCTCATCTTTCTTTTAATTAGGGTTTAAGATAGTGGCCCCCATCCTTTTTTTTTTTTTTTTTTGGGGGGGTTTTGTTTGGGGGGGTTTTTTTTTTTTTTTTTTTTTTTTTTGTTTTTTTTTTTTTTTTTTTTGGTTTTTTTTTTGGGGGGGGGGGGTTTTTTTTTTTTTTTTTTTTTTTTTTTTTTTTTTTTTTTTTGTTTTTTTGGGGGGGGGGTTGGGGGTTTGTTTTGGGTTGGTTTTTTTTTTTTTTAGTTTGTTTTTTTTTTGGTTTTTTTTTTTTTTTGGTTTTTTTTTTTTTCCTTTGAAAAAAAGTTTAAAAAAAATTCCCAAAAATTTTAAATTAAAACCTTTTACAAAATCCACTTAGGTTTTTTCAAAAAAAAAAGTTAAAAAAAAATTTTTTTTAAAAAACATTAAAAAATTAAATTTGGTTTTTTTAAATTAAAAATAAACAAAAAAAAAAGAAAAAAAAAAATGTTTTTTTTTAATTTTTTTAATAGGGGTTAAAAATAAAATAAAAAGGTAAAAAAAAAAAAAAAAAAATTAAACCTTTTGCCCCCTTTTTAGGTTTAGAAAAAAAATTTTTAATTTTTTTTTCCCCTTTTAATTTTAGAAAAATTAAAAAACCCAACAATAAATTTTTTAAAAAAAGGTTTTTTTGTCTTTTTCAAAAAATTAAAAGTGAAAAAATTTTTTTAAAAGGTTTTTAATTTTTTTAAAATTTTTAAAGTTAATGGAAACCCCTAAAGGTTTTTTAAATTTCCCAAAACCCCCCCAACCCCAAAAAATTTTGGTTTTTAAAAACTGTTTTTACAAAAATTTTGTTTTAATCGTTAGACTAATGGCTAATTTTAAACCCAAAATTTACCCAATTGGTTTTTAACTTTAATTTTTTTTCCCGACTTTAATCGGTGGGGACTCTAAAGTTTTTTTTTAAAATTTAAAAGAAATGGTTTTTTTTTTTTAAAACCCCAGTTGAGGGGCCCTTTATAAAGGAAAAGGTTTTAAAAATTTTTAATTAAAGAAGACCTAATTTTTTTAAAAAAAATTGGGAAAGGGGGGAAAAACCAAGCTCAACAATTTTTTAGGGTAAATTTCCTATGCACAATTTCATCCCAATTAAGGGGATTGCTTGATTTAATTTTTTTTTAGACTAAGTTACCTTTTTGATGTTGGGTCTATGTTGCCCATCCCATAACAAAAACAGCGATTAGAAATTTCCCCCAAAAGTTCAACCCCAAAAGTAAATGGAATTTTTTTTTGGGAGATGGGCCTTGTTTTACAAAAAAAAATCGATTTAAAACAATATTAAGAAGGGGAATTCTCCCCAGATAGAATTAAACCCATATTACTTCATGTGGCTCACAAATTTAAATATTAATAATGCCATGCTGGTTTTTTGTTTCCAATTTTTTTTTTTCTTTTAAAATGTTGAGGGTTTTGGGTTCTTCTATAGGGGGGTAAGATATAGATTTTTTTCCCCCTTTAAAAAGTTTGCCTACTAATTTTTCACCCTGAAATTTATAGAACTTTCCCCTTAGGAAATAAAAGAGTCCTAAATGTAGTTTGGAAAAGGCTTTTATTTTGTCTTATCCCCTGTCTTTAAAATTGCTACAAAAAATGCCCCCGTTTTTTTAATTTACTCAATGGTGAACCGGGGTTTTAAGGGTTTTTCCCAAATTTTAAGTATTTTCCATTACACTTTTGTAAACCTTGTTTTATTTTTTGCTTTCCTGATCCCTAAAATCTTTAAAATCATCACCAATCCCAATTTTCCCAAAATTTTGGGGTAATATATTTTCTAAGGGAAAGTTTAAAGTAATTTGGGATACTCTTTAAATTTAAGCTAATCAGGGGAGCTCAACCGAAAAGCCACTTCCTTAGGCTCTTAAAAGTTTTGTCAAGGCCCCAATTAAATTAATTGTAATTTTTTACCTTAGGAATGATAGGATAAAACTTGATCTTACGGGGGATGGACTCTTTTTTCCCTTTTATTTGAAAGTTGAAGCCATTAGTCCCCAAAAAGGCTGGGGTTGATGGGGGTTTTGATTTACTTTTTTTCCCAAAGGGACTTGAAAAGGCCCTTTTTTCAATCTAAATTTCCAAAATAAAAAGATGTTTCAAAATTTTTCCAACCCTCCTTTACAATAAACAAAACCAATTTTCAACGATTCATGTTTACAAAATACAAAATTTCAAGGGGAAAAGGGAAAAAGGAAAAATATGTTTTTTTTTTTCTGTTCTCACTTTTTTTTTGGTTATTTTTTTTTTTGAATTCCCGAATCCAAAAAGGGGAGTTCTAAAGCTCTGTAAGCTTATACAACCTCACTTTTTTAAATAACACTACATTTGTCACATCCATTTAAATGGGGTACAAAAATTTGCCTCCAGTGGGGGTAACAAACCCCCAAAAACCGAACCTAAACAAGGCCCCCCATCCCAGGTTTCCCAACAGGATCAGTTTTTTATTGTTTTTTATTCCCCAAAATTTTTGGTACATAAAAAAAATCCCCTCCCCTAACACCAAACTTTTTAAAAAATTTAAAAATAAACCAAAAAAAATTTTTGTAAGTTTGGTACAGATAATAATAATGAATAAATAAAAAATTAAATAAATTTTTCTTAGTAAAGGGAATTTTTTTAAAAATTAAAATTTTTATTTGGAAATTTTTAAATTTTTTAACCCCCTTTAAAAAGTCCCCCAGTGGGGTCACTAAGCTGTCGAGCTTTGGGTTTTTTAAAAAATAAGTTTTCTTTAAAACAATCAATATTTAAACCCTTACCCGTTTAATATTGGACCTCGACAAGGTTTTAAAAAAAAAACGATTCTTTTTAACCTTTTTTAAAAAATCTTAGATCACCACTTGACTAGCAAACAGGAAAAAAAAGTTAAATTAAAACCCAAATTTAGTGGGTTTTTTTTTAATTTAGCTATTGATCTTTTTTTTAAAAAAACCCAAATTTTTTAAACGGTTAAAGAACTAGAAATTTAGTCCCTTTATTAAATTTTTTTAAAATTTTTATGGGTATCAAAAAACTTTTCAAATTTTTGCCTTTAAATTTTAAAATCACCTTCTTAGTTTCCCAAAATTTAATGATTTTTAAAATAAAAAAAGGATTGAATAATAAAAAAAAAGGGGTTAAATGATTTAAAATTTAAAAATTTTTAAATCAATTTTTTTATTTTTTTTTTATTACCTTGTAGGGACCTAGACTTCCCATTTTAATCCCGATTTTATGCCAATTTTTTTTTGATGAAAATTTTAAGGGAATGAGTTTGATTTTAAACTTAAAGAATACGGTTTACGTTTTAATTAAGTTTTTGGGTTTTTTTGAAAAAGTCCCCAAAAGGGCCCCAAAATTTTTTTTTATTTTTGAAAGTTTTTAAAAATTTTTTAATTTTTTAAATGGGTTTATTTAAACA
>JAMXBC010001043.1:0-10221 GCA_024138005.1 Lumnitzera racemosa
AATTTTTGGGAAAAAAAAAAAAAAAAAAATTTTAAAGGAAATAAGGTAATATTATTGAAGTATAATCAATTTTTCACCAAATTTATAAACAAAAAATGTCAAAATCACCCAATCAAACCCCTGTTTATTTTATAATGTTTGGGTTCCCTTTTTTAACACACTTATACTAACAAAGTCCATTTTTTGTATATTTTGTGAAAAAAAGGGGAAAATTTTTTGTACTTAAAACTTAGGGCTTACAAAAAATTTTTCCACTTTAGGATGATACAATTTCCAAAACTTTAAATCTTTTATACAGGTTTTAAAATGTTTTAAAACTCCTTACAGGAGTACAAGTACTCCTTTGAATTAAAACTTACTCATAACTTTAAATTGTGGCAGTCAAAGTATCCTATTATATGACAACCCATGCCGGACAATTGTAGGCATAATACTAAAAATTTTAATAAAAGTATACTAGTTTATTTTATATTCTTGTCATATCTTTATATCTTGTTTCGATTACTTACAAATATAAGCCCTTAGACAGTAATCATTACACGATCCATAAATGAGTACTAAAAAAAAAAAAAAAAAAAAAAAACAACCATAATTTTACGAGCCTTTACACCTCATATTATTATTTTAGTCCACCTATTTTGTTTTTTGAAAGCTTTATTAAATTTTTCCAATCACGAGTTTTTTACAGTTAAGCATTTTAAAATTTCAATTTATCTTTTCTACTATGTAATTGAATTTAAAGGTTGTTATAATTTCTTTGCTAAATTGTTTTGAGTACAAAATTTAAAGTTTGGAGTGAACAATTTTTTTTATCTAATTTTAACTTGTATTTGAATTTAGTTATAAAAAAAAAGGGTTTTGAAGCACCGAATAAAATGAAAAAATTTATCTCTTAAAATATAATACAAAAATTAACACCATTGAACCAAAAAACAAGGATATAAATGTAATTAAAAAGATATTTGACAATATTGAAATATAAATATTTGGTAGTTTTAGATTTTTGAAATTTTTTAAAAAATATAAAAATATAATTAAAAAAAATATTAAAAAAAAATTGAAAGTATAAAAATTAAAAAATAATGTTAAATCAAGTACTTATATACTAAGTAAAAGATATCATAAATTAAAAAATAATATTTAAATATCTTTTATTTCTTTTATCTTATTATTCGTGCTCATTGTCCTATTCAAAATTTTGCACCCCAAAAGTTTTTTATAAATGAAGGATTTTTAAACAAATCACGCCTGGCAATTTTTTTTCCACTTGCATTGTATTTTAAAATTAATTTAGCCATTTTATGCCCCCGGGGTTTTTCTACATGCCACTTGACTAAGAAACCTTTTTCCTTTTTGAAAACAAAAATTTATGTTAGAAGAACCTATACAGGGTATCAAATAATAAAGAAACTTCAAATGAAGATTCGATGAAAATCAAAAAAAAAAAAATGATTCATTCTAGTACTTCAACTAAGGTATCGACAAAACTAAACTGAAAGAAAATTTAAAAAAATAGAAAAAAAAAAAAAAAAAAAAAAAAAAATTTATCTTCCCGGGCTTTTTCAGATATGGATCCCCAAACTCAAAAGCCCATTCCAAAACATGATTGAGCTCCCGTAGCCAATCTAAAGCTAGCGAGGGGTCACCAACAATAACTGGCATTTGAGGAAAATCCAACGGTCAAAGAACGCGCCTTGAAAAAACTAAGGCGCAATTGAAATGATTATTCATCCTCAAAAGGCTAGGGCATCCCTTATAAATAAGGGAAAAGGGGGTCCTTTAATCTGCATTAAAAATGTTCACCAAAAAAAAACCTTCCGACACCCGTATCTTTATTTCACTTTCACTTTTACTCATCCACAAAATTTTTTTTTAAAAAAAATAAAAATTTTTTTAAATTTTTTTTTTAAAAAAATTTTTTTTTTAAAAAAAAAAAATTTTTTTTTTTTTAAAAAAAAATTTTTTAAAAACCGGGGGTTTTTTAAAAATTTTTTTTTAAAAAAAAAAAAATTAAAAAATTTTTAATTTTTATTTTTTTTAAATTTTTTTTTTTTTTTTTTTTCCTAAAATTTTTGGTTTTTTTAAAAAAAAAAAAAAATTTTTTTCCCCCCCAAAAAAAAATTTTTTTTTTTTAAAAAAAATTTTCCCCCGGGGGGCCCCTTTTTAAAAACCCCTTTTTTAAAAAAAATTTTTTTTTTTTTAAAATTTTTTTTTTTAAAAAATTTTTTTAAATTAAAAACAAAAATTTTAAAAAAAAAAAGGGACAAAAATTTTTTTTAAAAAAAAAAAAAAAAAGAAAAAATTTAAAAAAATTAAAAAAAAAAAAAAAAAAATTTTTTTTTTTAAAAAAAAAAAAAAAATTTAAAAAATTTTTTTTTTTAAAAAAAAAAATTTTTTGGGGAAAAAAATTTTTTTTAAAAAAAAAACAAAAAAAATTTTTTAAAAAAAAAAAATTTTTTTTTTTCCCAAAAAGAAAAAAAAAAATTTTTTTTAAATTTTAAAAAAAAAAAAAAATTTTTTTAAAAAATTTTTTTTTAAAAATTTTTTTTTCCCCCCCAAAAAAAGTTTTTATTTCCCGGGGGGGGAAAAAAAATTTTTTTTAAAAAAAAAAAAGGGGGGGGGGAAAAAAATTAAAACTCCCCAAAAAATTTTTAAAAAAATTAAAAATTAAAAAATTTTTAAAAAAAAAAATTTTTTTTTTTTAAAAATTTTTTCTTTTTTAAAAAAAAAAATTTGGGGGTTCTTAAAAAAAGGGGCAAAAAATTTTTAAAAAAAAAAAAGGTTTAAAAATTTAAAAATTTTTTTAAAAAAAAAAAAAAAAATTAAAAATTTTCCCCCCAAAAAAAAAAAAAAAAAAAAAAAATTTTTTTTTGGGGGTTTCCAATTTGAAAAAAAAACCCCCCAAACCCAAAAAAAAATTTTTTCCAAAATTTTTTAAAAAAAGGGGTTTTTTGAGGGGAATTTTCCGGGGGAAATTTGGGGTTTTTAGGTTTTTAAAAAAAAAAAGGTGAAAAAATTTTTTTAAAAAAAAATTTGTGGGAAATTTCCCAAAAAGGGGCCCGCCCAACCCCCCCTTTTTTTTTTTTTAAAAATTTTTTTTTCCCCCGGGGGGGAAAGGGGGGGGTTTTTAAAAAAAAAAAAAAAAAAAAATTTTCCCAAAAAAAAAAAAAAAAGTTAAAAAAAAGGGGGGCCTTTTCCCTTGGGGGGGAAAAAAAAAAAGTTTAAAAAATTTTTTTTTTTTTTAAAAGGCCCCCCAAAAAAAACCCAAATTTTTGGTTTTTTCCCTTTCCCTTTTTGGGGGGGGTTTTTTAAAAAAATTTTTTTTAAATTTTTTTCCCGGAAAAAATTTTTTTCCCAAAAAAAAGGAAAACCCCCCTTTTTTTTTGGGAAAATTTCCCCGTTTAAGGGGTTTTTTTTTTCCCCCCCTTTTTAAAAAAAAAAATTTTTTTTGGGAAAAAATTTTTTTTTTTTTTTTTTTTTTTTTTAAATTTTAAATTTTTAAAAAGGGGGGGGGTTTTTTTTTCCAAAGGGGAGGGAAAAAAAAAAAATTTTTGGGGGGGGTTTTTTTTAAAAAAAACCCCTTTTTTTAAAAGGGGGTTTTTAAAAAATTTTTTTTTTAACCCCAAAAGGATTAAAAATTTCCCAAAAAAAAAACCAAATTTTTTTAAAAATTTTTTGGAAAAAAAAATTTTTTTTTTTAAAAAAAAAAAAACCTTTTTGGGGGAAAAATTTTCCAAATTTTTTTTTAATTTTGGGGGGTTTTTAAAAATTTTTAAAACAAAAAAAAAATTTTTAAAAAATTTTTTTTTAAAAGAAAAAAAAAAACCCTTTAAAATTTAAATTTTTAAAGGTTTTTTTTTTTAAATTTTTAAAAACAAATTTTTTAAAAAACACCAAAAAAAAAAAAAAAATTTTTTTAAAATTTTAAAAAAAAAAAAATTTTTTTTTTAAAATTTTAAATTTTTTTAAATTTTTTAAAAAAAAACCCTTTTTTTTTTAAAAAAAAAAAAGGGTTTTTAAAAAAAAAAAATTTTTTTTTTTTAAAAAAAAAATTTTTTTTTTTAAAAAAAAATTGGGTTTTTTTTTTTCCAATTTAAAAAAAAAAAAGGGCCCCCAAAAAAAGGGGGTTTTTTTTTAAAAATTTTTTTTTGGGGTTTTTTTTTTTTTTTTTTTTTGGGGACCCTTTTTAAAAAAAAAAAAGGTTTTTTAAAAAAGTTGTGTAACTTTTATTTTTAATCACTTTAGATATATTTTTTAAACAATTGAGGTTTTTGGGAGTTAATTTTGGGTCAAAAGATATTTTAAAGATGAAAATTTAAAAATAAAATTTAGGCAAAAAAAAAGGTTTTTAAAATTTAAATTGTAGGAAAATTATAGGAAAATTATTTTAAAAAAAAAATAAATTGACTACTTAGTGCAGTAATTGACTATAGGGTCAAGTGGTCAACCATTAACATAGGTAAATTAAAATTGAAATTAAAAAAAAATATTTGGTTACAGGGTTTTTTTGGGCCCTTGGTTTCCCTTGTTACCCTTCGATGTTTCTTGGTTTCATCTAAGATAAGGTATAAGGTTTTGATTTAAATTTTGGGCAGGGTTTAAATTTAATCATTTTTAAGATTTAAAACTAAATTAAGTCATTTTTCACATTTTTTTTGCAAATAAATTTACTACAAAACGAAAGTTTAAGAAAGTTTTAGAGCATTTTTAAAGGGGTTTGGGGGTTAAAAGGAAAAGAGAAAATTTTTTTTTCCTTTTAAGAACTTCTAATTGAATTTCGATTTAAAAAATTTTAGCAGCAGTTTGTCTAATAAAAATTTTGGGCCAAGAATTATGGATTTAGTGTTTTTGTTCTTTAGATTTTTGGTAGGGTTATGCTTTTTGAATTAAGATTGATTTTGTTTTCAAGAATTATTTTTTAAAATTGTTTTTTGGTTTTTAAATTTTTAAATTTTTGGATTTCATGTTAACAAGTAAAGGTTTTCTAGGGGTTAATTCCCTTTTACAAAAAAAATTAACAAGTTCAAAGTTACTTAGTTGGGGTCAGTTAAGGGTGTTTTTTTCATCATAGGTAAGGGGCTTTTTATTGGAGTAAATTTGTAGAGATGTATAAGGTTTACTTATAGGGTTTTGGGATGATTTCCAAAACCTATTCAACCTTATGATAATTTTTTAAATGTCATCATATCTATTTATTAATGGATCTTTTAGGGTTAAAATTTTTTTGGGTTTTTTGCCCGTCTTAATGAAAAAATGACATGAACCAAGTGTAAAATTTTAAGTTTTAAAGGGGTTTTCCCTTTACCTTTTTAATTAGTCTTTGGGTTGGGGCCCCTTATCTTAAACTTAGGTTTTTTAAAACTTTTTGGTGCTTTCTTTTGAGAGTTTTAATTCCATGAAAGGGGAAACTTGAAAGCCCAATTACCTGAAAAAGGGTACTTGATGTATAGAGCGTGAGTATTAAAAAGTAAAAAGTACTAAAGTGGGTGTCAGTTTTTTTTTCCCTGGTTTTTTTTTACCTCCCTTAACTCAATTAGTTTTTAAATTTTCCTGCCCTTTTTAAATACAAAACCCTTGATTAAGAATTAAAAAAAAACTTGGTTTTTTTTTTTAAAAATTGCTCGAAGTCGTATTAAATTGGAGTTAAAGAAAAAGTTTTTAAAGTTAAAACCCCAATTGAGGGGGAAATAGTTTAACTTAGTATTAGTCTTTCAATAAAACCAATTTTTAAAAAGCGGTTTTAAAATAGGATTTGGATCTCAGAGGCTAACCTTTAAGGGGGTATTATTTTTTAAATTTTTTTTTGGGTTTTTTAAATTTATTTTTCCCAAATAATATCCTTAAGAATAAAACCCATTCACACGCTCTGAGTTAATTCGTTTAAAATTTAAAAAAAGGACAAATAAAATAATTTTTTAAAAAAAGATAAAAAAAAAAAATTTTCACATTTTAAGTCCCCTCTAATTGTATAAATCCCCTCCCTTTACTACTATTTAAGTTTAAAATTTTTGTAACCCATTTAGAAAAATTTTTAATTAAAATAGTGATTAAATGAAAATATTCAAAAATTCTTTTGGGAAAAAATTTTCACTTTTTAAAGTCCCTCTGTAATTGTGAAAGTTTTAAATTGAATAGTGAGGGCTTTGGTTTGTAATTATTTGGATAAAATTTTTAAATGTGTTAGTCTCCTTTTTACTTATGAAAATAGTCGAAATTAAAATTTTTAATTTGATTTTAGTTTATTTAAAAAAAATTTTAAAAAGGGGCCTAAATTTTAGTTTTCTTTTATTTTTTAAAAAATTTAAAATGACCCTAATTTTGGAAAAAAAAAGGGATCATTTTTATTTATTTGAAAATTTTTTTAAGTGATTAAAAAATTTTTTAAATTTTTTGGGTTTTTTTTAAATTTTTTTATAAAAAAAAAAAATAAAATAAAAACAATTTCTTTCCCCCGTTTCCCTTTTTTTTTTTCCCCTTCAAAATTTTTTTTTTTTTCCTTTTTTGGTTTACAAAAGAATAAAGCATTAAAAAAAAATAACAAAATGATAAAAAAGAACTAAACTAGTGGATTGGGAACGTTGGCTATGGGCACAGGTTCCCCAAATTTGGGGTTTGGGGTGAATCCTGGTTGGACTTATCTAAAATCGAACCCCATGGGCCCATAGTAAAGGGTTTAAAAAAAAAAACAGCAGCAATGGTCGACAGGGTGACTAGGGGGGGTTTTTGCGTCTTTAAATTAGGTAAAAGACTTTCATTTTTTGTTCTTATTTTTGATAGGGGGGTTGGCGAGGGTACCTAGATTTTTGGGTTTTTTTTAGGCGGTCGTCGAAGGGGGGGCCCCGATTTTGGTTTTTTTGTGCGAACGGAAAGGGGTTGCGGGGTTTTTTTAAGGTGAAAGGGGAGTCAGGTCTTAAGTCCCCTTTAAAACACTACGAGTTAGGTTTTATAACGACTTTACCGGGGGTCCCCCTTCCGGGGATTGTTTTGGCCTTTTTTGCATAGAACGCCCTATTGTATTGTCCTGGTTTCAAAAACTTTTTAAGGGCTACCCAAACCTTTGGATTGGGTTTTAACCCCAAAAAAGATTAACTTGAAATTCTAAAGTTTTTAGCTACTTTATAAAAGGTGCTTTGATGTTATGTTTTTTTTTCCCAAAATTAAGGGGGGATTACAATCTACCTTCCTTATAAAAAATTGATTTCTTTGTCAGTTTCTTTCATTGATCAAGACATAAAAGTGGGATTGGGTTTAGCTGGTAGAGTGTTTTTAATACCATTTTAAAAAAACCCCTTTTTTGAGGTATTATTTTTTTTGGAAAAAAAACATGCCAATTTTTTTTCCCCAAAAATTGAAAGTAATTTTCCCAAGAGGTTCCCCAATAATAGGATTGCCTGCCGGGCATAATTAATTTTCGAATTTTCAACGAACTTCGAGTTTTTATTTTAAAAAGGCCCTCAATTATTAGAGTCCCTTCAAAAAAGAAAATTTTGTAAAGGGTATTATAATTCCCTGCTATCTTGCCCTTAAAAGCACGAGGGGTTTTTTTGCAAAACCCACAGAAATGGCACCAAAGGTTTTGGGGGTTCGTTGGTGTTGTTTTGGGTTATGTTTTACCCTTTGGGAAATTTAATTAGTTTAGGGGGGGGTAAAGGGAAAATGGGGGGGGTTTGGTTTAGTAGTTTTAGCTTCAAAATGGCTAGGGTAGCCCCAATTTTAAAGGGGGAGTGAGGTTGCAAGCTGGGTGAGAAGGGTTTTAAAATTGGGCCCTTTTAAATGGTTTGTGCTCTAAAGCGCCTTTGTAAAAAACAAAATGGGGAAGTTTTATTCATTTCCCTTACGATTAAGAAAAGCAGGGAAAAAGTGAAAAAATGGATTTTAAATTTCGAAATTATAAAAAAAGGATTTTGAAAAAAATTTTAAATTTTTGAATTTAAAGGGGAAATTGATTGCAAATTTTAGGGGAATTAAATTTGCCCAATGGGGTTATTAACGGATTTTTGCTAATAATCGAAAATCGAAAGCTTTAATTTTGATTGGGGAAATTTGAATGAAAAAATTTAAAATCGGGGAAAAAATTTCGGGTTTTAAATTTAAACTTAAATTTTTCAATTCCCCCTTTAAATCTCAAAACAATTGTTTTTGGATACAATAATGGGATCAATTCATAAACATCCCGAGTGTACTCGCAATTTCATTATTAATTTAGCGAAATCACAAAGAAAAAATAAATTATAAATGATTTTGAAAGGGGGTTGTTTTGGTATTGGGTATGCGAGGAAAAAGAAGGGGGAAAAACAAAAAAATCGATGGAAAAAATTTTTTTCTCCTTACCCATTAGTGAGTTTTGTCCATTTTTACAAAAAAAAAAAAAAAGAAAAAATGCTTAACACTGGTGAAAGGGCTCAAAATTAAGATCATAAAACCTTTACTTTTTAAAATTAATTTTAATTTTTGTTAGGTTTATTGGGGCTATACAATTTTTTATATATGCCCAAACAAATTGTATATAGGAAAATTTTAAATCGGGTTTTAAATAAATATAAATTTAAGGGTTTTGGCCCCAAAATCTCTTTTTTTATTTTTTTTCTAAGGCCTAAAAGAAAAAAAAAAATTAAGCCCAAAATTTAAAATTTTTCCCATTCTATTTAAATTAAGGGTCCCTTACCAAATTTATAAAAAAAAAATTTTAGAAACAAAAATAAGGGTATTTATAGTGAAAAAGTTCAATTTTTCAAAATAAATTTAACATAGATATTGGTTTTTAAAAAAATGATGATTTAAGTTTTATTAAGAAATAATATGGCCAAAGGGAAAGTTTTTTGTTTAAATAGGGTTTTTTTTTGAATTTGAATGGTTTAAAAAATTTCTCATTTTAAATATTTTGTTAACCTTTTTTTTTTCTATTCTAAAGCTGTAATTATTGTAAATTTAAAGTTCCCTTTTAAACCCAATTTTTGTATGCATGTATGTTAAAAATGGGCCTTTCAAGCCCTTGATCAAAATTTAAATCAAAAATATACTAGCTATTTTCTTAAATAATTTAGATTAAAGAGTAAAAAATAGATCAACTTCACTCTAAATTTAAATTTTTTTTTCTTTCCCCCTCTTCTTTAAATTCCCTTTTTTTTTTAAATTTAAAAAAATCAGTAATCTTGGAAATTTTAAAAAAAGAAAAAACGGGCCCAAAATTTTTATTTAAAGGAAAAAAACTGAAAAAAAATGTTTTAAATTAAATTGATGGGTGGTAGCAAAATCGAGGAGCTCCCTATTCGGAAGACATTGAAAAACGGGCGAGATAGCCGTGGGAAATCCCCAATTCATTTTTTTCCCCTGAATGTAATTTTTTGGGAAAGGGAAAGGGGGAAACGGGTATGTTTAAATTTTGTGGGTTCTGGAAACCCCCATGGCATCCACAGTTCAATTTTTTGCTTTCTTTTTCTTCAAAAAACCTTTTACATTTAAATTTGGGCAAAGTTCCCCCATCATCATTCAATTTTTCTTTAATAGACCCTTTTACTGAATTTCCCTTATTTTTTTTTTATTTAAAAATTTGTTAAAAAGAAGAATACAGTACACTTCTAAATTTAATTGTATGTCAAAAATCCCTCGTTTTTGCATTTGGGAAAAATTTATTTGTTTTTTTTTTTTGTTTTCCCGGGAATTATTAACTAGAAACCCCATTTTTACAAAAGGCATACATAACAACAAATTTTCATGGAATATAACCATTTTGTTGTGTCCCTTTTCTACTAGTTACACACATAACCCTTAAAAGGGAATTTTTTAATTTTTTCCCCCCTTTCTAAAAATATTTTACAAAAGCAATATAAATTTTATACTTTACATATATGTCATAAACATATGGGTTTTAGTCCTGATGTTTATATAAAATATTGTGAAGTATAAAATCGAGAAACGAACCTAAAAATTTCCCATTATGTTTTTTTGTCCCTTCCTATATGTCACATGTGCCTTAAAAATTTATTTCGTTTGGCCCATTTTTGGGTTTAAAAAGAAAAAAACATTTATTATACAATTTATGGGAAAATAAGTATATGAAAAAAAAAAAAGTTCTTTATTTTTCAACCTTTACAAAAATTGTGGAACGTCCTTTAAGGGTTTTTTTTAATGGATTTGTGTTTGCCAAAAAGATATGGTAACATATTAGTTTCCGATACGAGGATTTACGTGGGGGATAAAATAATCTAAATAATACCAATG
>JAMXBC010001044.1:0-10214 GCA_024138005.1 Lumnitzera racemosa
AAAAAAAAAGAAAAAAAAAACTGGGTTGGCCCGGGATTGGTTTTGGATCAGCTAGATGGGGCCACTTCGACTTGATGGGCTCGATTTCTCACTTCGGCTTGAATGGGCTCACTTTGACTTAGATCAGCCGAATGGGCTCGGTAGGCTTGATTGGGCTACTTTGGCTTAAATCACCGTCCTCACTTCGGCTGGATTGGCTCATCACTCAGAAATTCGGGGCGGTGTTTTCGTAAAAACACTGTATAAATACTATCCTAGAAGAAAGAACCATGCTAAGAAAAGAAACCCCATGCTAGAGAGAAGAGAACCTGCAGAGGGGGCAACTTCAATTTTTGTTTTTTTCAAAATTTTTTTAAATTTTTTTCTTTATGTTTGAAAATAAAAGTTAACCCCTTTTATTTATAGTTCAGGTTTGTTAAGGATGGAAAAAATTAAATAAATTTGTTTTTTTTTCCAAATTTTTGGATTAAACGAACCTGGATAAGTGGTGCCAAAATATAGCACGCATGTATGAATAGCCGGAATGTGTCCCTACCAACTTGAAGTAATTTGGCAAATGATGTAGTGAACGTACCCATAAAGTGATGATAACATACAATAAAGAAAAAAAAATATAAAAGATACATTTGCACATATCATAAATTGAACCAAGATCTCTAATCAATGTAAAACAAATTCAATGTTTATCTAGCTATTTATTGATTTTTTTCTTATTCTATAAAAATTTAATTATACATAGGGAAACAATCAGCCAACTAAATTAAAATTTTTAGTTTAAAAACCTAGCACCTTTTATTAAAAAATATTTAAAAATTAAAATTTAAAATAAAATTTAAAATTTTAAATTTCCCAAAAATCTAAAAATTATTTTTTTCTAAATACCCTATTTTTATTTTGTGATTTTTTAAATTTCTTTTTTTTTGTTTTTTTAAAATTTCTTTTTTTTGTACTTTTTCCATTTTCCTTTTTTTTATATTTTTTTAGAATTCCTATTTTTTTTAAATTTCTTCATTTTTGGGGGTTTCTTTAATTTCTATTTTTTTTAACTTTTTCAATTTAGGACCCTATACGTAATTTTAAAAATAAAAGTAAGGGGAAAAATTTGGTGTCTACACCTTTTAAGTTTTTTATGGGAAAACTTACTTAAAGAAGGGGGAAAAAAAGTAAACTTTTTAAAATTTTTTTTCAAAACTCAAAATTAGAACCGATATTTAGAAACTTCACAATCATAAGGATAAGTATTAAAAAATTTATTAAATTTGAATTTAATAATTATTTAAAAAATAAAAACCCAGAATTTTTTTTAAATCCTAACTATACAAAAATCTTAAACCCCTATAACCTAAATACCTAATTGAAAAAGAAAAATTTAACATGACAAAAACCTTAAAAATAAACCCAAGCTTTTAAAAAAGAATAAATTTTCCCCCAAAAGTAAAAAACCTTTAAATTTAATACAATTACGCTAACCCGTAACACATAAAATCAATTTAAAAAATAGTTGAGATAACTCTTTTAAAAAATATATACGAAAAAACAATTTAATTAAAAATTTTATAAAATTTTGAAATTATTTCATAATTTTTTAAGTCTATAATTTACACAGAAAATCCCCTTATGATTTTTAAATTTTTTCTTTCCTTTTTTTTTTTCTTTTTCTTTTTCCAACATTTTTTTTTTTCCCTCTATTCCGATGTGACGCCTTTGGGTTTTGGGAATTTTTTGGTTAAGTTTGGAAGAAAATGTAAGGTTAATCAACTTTTTTCTTATCTTATCCTTTTTAAAATTTTTTATTTTTCTTTTTTCTTATTTTTTTTTTCTTTTTACCTACACTCTGTATACTTTTTTTCCCTCTAAATTTTTCTTTTTCAAACAAAGCAAAACATAAACTTTTCTTTTTCTAAAAGCAAACCGAAACTTTTCTTTCCTTTTTCCTTTCATAAATTTTTAAAAAATTTCTTTCACTTTCCAACAAAAGCAAGAAAAGAAAGTCCCCTTTGGTATTTTTTTCAAGACATCACAAAGGGGAATTATTAGGTGATATTGTATTTAGAATTTTTTTGTAGCAATATTAATTTTTTATGTTGTTGATTTTTATAGTATATTATTTAGGGGAAAAATAATGTAATTTTATTTTGTAATTTCCCTTTTTTTTTACAAAGTTTTTTACATGTAATTAAAGTTTCATACATAAAGTTCATTTTTTTGGGACATCAAAATGTATGGCCTATTATTAAAAATAAAACAAAAACTATAAAAATATGAATATTTTTGAAAAACAAGTAGTATACTATAAGTACATAAGCACTTTTAACTTTAAAATATATCCATATTATATGCTTCCTATATATATATATGATTTATAATCAATAGTATAAAAGTATATTTAGGTTATAATGTGAATTTACATATTATTTTTATAAAATAAGAAAAGAAAACAAAATGTGTAAGATAAAAAGCTAACTATGGGGAAAATTTAAGTAAAAGCCATTAAAATTGAATAGTATATTACAATATACAAAAATACCAAATTTTTAAAAAAGTAATATATCATATAAATTCATAGTATTTTGAGCCTTGGGGAGAAAAAAATAAATTTAAATTAAAAAAATTTTTTAAAAATAAAAAATTTGATATATAAAAAATATAAGTAAATTTAAAAAAAGGGAAAATAAAAAAATAGAAAATTCAAAAAATACGGGGAACATTTAATGCTGTCACGTCACTTTTTAGATTTAATTAAAAATTTTAATTATTAAAAAAAAAAATTTATTTAAATTTAGAAAATTATTAAAATAACAAAAGGAATTAAAAAAATTTTTAAAAATTAAAAAAAAAAAAGGGGAAATTTAAAAAAATTTTTAAAACTTAAAAAAAAAAAAATAAAAAATTTATTACAAAAAACTTAAAAATAAGAAAATTAAAAATAAAAATTTAAATTTATTAAAACAAAATTTTTAAAAAAACTTAAAAATAATTTTTTAAATATTTAGTCAAAAAAAATAAATTTATAATATTTTAGACTATAATGAAAAATGTAAGTTATAACAATCAAAAGGATCCTATTATGAAAAAAACATTAAAAAAAAAAATAAAAAAGGATATAAATTTATAAAAAACGAAATTAAAATGAAAAAATTTTACCAATTTACAAAAAACTTAAAATGGAGATTTCAAATGAATAATAACTAATTTAGGGAGTTAGTACTAAGATATGAAAAGTTTTTTTTTTCACCAAATACTTTCTATTATTTATATTTCCCCAAATATTTGGTGATCAGATATCAACTAATCTACTAATATATTTATCCGGATTTCTACATGGTTAAGTAAGTACTCCTAATGATCTAACATATTTTTATTTTTAATTAAGAAAATTAACTATTATTTAAAAATTAAATGTTACGGGGGTTTGGTTAGCATATATATGAAAATGTTTATAATGGGGAAATTTTTTAAAAATACGATAAAAATTTCTGCTAGTGGATCCAAAGGAATGATCTTTTTTTGAATTTATTGGGGCTACAAAAAGGACTTTAAAAATTAGATTTTAAATTTAAATTTAAAATTTAAAACAGGATAAATAAAATGTCTATTAAAAGAAGTAAAAAAACGGGGGGAAAATTAAATTTTAGATTTAAAATTTTAAAAAAAGAAATTTTGGGAGAAATACATATTGGGAAATTTTAAGGGGGGAAAATTTTGGGGGGTTTAACCTCCAAAAAATTAAATAATTTAATTAAAAAAAAAATTAAAACCCTTTTAAATTTTTTTTTTATAAATTAATTTAATTTAAAATTTTTTAAAAAAAAAAGGAAATTTTTTATATATTTAAATTTTTGGGGGGGAAACCCAGTTACATTGACCGATCATTTTAAGATTTTTTTGGGATCTTATTTTTTTAAAAAAAATTTTTTTAAAATTTTTTTAAGGGGGTTAATTTTAAATAAAAATATTTTTTTTTAAAACCTATTGTTTATTCTTTGGTTTTTTTTTTTTTTGGGAAAAAAAAAAATTGCTTAAGTTAAAACTTTTTTTTTTGGGGTTTTAATTTTAATTTTTATTTTTTTTTGTTTAGTTTTTAAAAAATTTTTAATTTTTTTATTGTTAAATTTTTTTTTTTAAAAAAAATTTTTTAAAAAATTAGTATATGTGTTATATATAGGGTATTATGGGTGTAAAACTCTTGTTTTTAATAAAAATTTTGTGATTTTTACTCGCTTTTTGCAAGCTTTTTGGGGGGGTTAGTTTTTAGAAAACCCCGGGTTTATTAAAAAAGGGTTTGGTCGTTTGGGAAAAAAGAAATTTAATCTTTTACCCTTTGTACGAGAACATGCCAAATCATGCAAAGCCATTCCTCGGGTTTTATAAAAATAAATACTTTTAAAAAACACTTAACTACTTTTTTTTTAGGGGTCTTGAGCTTTTTCACAAAAGCTCCTTTTTCCCTCTTTTTAAATTTTTTGAGGGTAAAATACTAGTAAAGTAGGTATAAAAAAAGGGAAAATTTGATGATTTGAGAATAAAAATAAAAAGGGAAGAAGAAGATGAAGGTTAAAAGGGACAAGGGTAGGGAAGGGTTAGAGAGGTGTATATGGGGTTCCTAATTGTCAAGTATGTAAAGTAAAGTAAAATAAAATAAAAAAAAACCCTGTAATATTTGTAGCAAGCATCCCAAAAAACAATGAAAAAGGGGAAAAAACAAAAAAGTTAAATACAAAAAAAAAGAAAAGTAAGATTTGTTTTCTTGTTTTTTTTGGGCTAACACATTTTCTTGTTTTTCCAGCCCCTTTCCTTTACTTTTAAAAACATGTGGAAATTAAAAAAAAAAAAAAGGGAAACCCCAACAATTGAAACACATTCTATAAAAGGGTCAATGTTTAAGTTAAAATTTAAAAAGGGAAAAAAAAAAAAATAAAGAAGGGAAAAAAGGGAAAAAATTTAAAAAATTAAAGAAGTCCCTGAAATAATATTCAAATTTTTTTTAAATTTTTTTAATTAAATTATTACCATTACATTTATAATATTTTGAAGTTATCTTAACTCGTTTTCTAATGATTTACGCGATTTCTCATTTGATTGATATTCCCCAATTTTATTAGGGGTTTTAAAAACTTAAGGATAATTTTCAATTTTTTAAACTTAGTTTTTTAGTTTTTTGATTTTTATCAAAATTTGGTTTAAACTCAGGGAAATTTTAAAGTAACCCTAGGGTTTTTTTTAAAAGCGATTAAAATATCAATCAAGATTTTTAGGGGTTTTTTTTACTTATAACATATTTAAATTTATAATTTAATAAAATTTTTATTTTATTTACCTTTTTGACCCCTGAATTTAAATCTAAGAAATTAGGAGCCTTTTTAAAAGGGTTTTAGTTTAAAATTTTTACGGGGTTTTAAAATATATAATAATAAAATTTAAAACTTTTTTCGCTTTTTTAAACCCCAACCTTTTAATTTTCCTTGAAATTTAAAATTAAATTAAAATAATAATCCCAAAAACTAAACCTAAATTTTTCTTTTTAAATTTAGTTATTTCTTTTATTTAAATTTGGAAAACCATGTAAAAATTTAATAAAAAAGACAAAATGGATCTCTCTTTTTTTAAATTTTATGAAGAAAAAGAATTTTCTAAGATCTCATTGACTATTTTTTTTAGTTTTAAAAAAAAAAAAGAAGAAATATTTAAAAAATGATTTAGTCACTAATTATAAATCTCCATTTGATGTTTGGGAAATAAAAATTTAATCATTAAAAAACAAATTTTTTTTTTTTTTTTTTAAATTTAAAAAGGGAAAATTTTTAATTTCCAACCTTTTTCTGGGTTTTCTTTTAAAATTTTTTTTAATATTATTTTCTCTTTTTTTTTTTTCCCCTTTAAATTTCCCAAGTTTTTACCTTTCAAACATTTAAAAGGGAAAAATTTTTTTTTAACATCTTAACCTTTACTTAGTAAATGATACTAGTGCCCCCTGGGACCCAAATTCATTTAATTAATTAAATTAAATAATGTTTTTGGTGATGTATGTATGTATTAGAGTATTAATTTAACAAAAATAATAAAGAAAGATTTGAAAAAAAAAAAAAAATTAAAAAAATTTAAAAAACAAAATAAAAAAAAAGGAAAAGGTTTACCCCAAGCTAAGGAAATGATTAATTATCATTTGTAGAGATTCATAATCTCCAAGGGGGGTTGGCAATTTTTTTACCACCAACAAATTTAATTAAAAAAAATTTTTAAGGGTCTTACAAATAAATGGGTTTTATTTGATTTTTTCATTTTTTTTAGTTTTTGAGGGGTAACCACCCCTTTACCATAAGTGGGTTGAAAAAACCAATTTTTTTTACTTTAAAAGTAACCAACTTATTTTAAGTGACCCGTTGCAACCATGCAACCCTTTTTGGGCCCTAGGAAATTAATCCCTATCTTTTAAAAAATTTAAAAAATTTTCCTTTCAAATTTTTAAAAAATTTTTAATTATTATTATTATTGTTAATTAATATATCCCAATTATATTTAATTAAATAATAACATGGAGGGTTTAAAAAAACATTCCCACTTAATCCCCCCCGCGAGCCCCTTTTCTAAGCACACCAATTTTTTTCCAAACCACAAACCCAAAACCCAAAATTTATCTAGGGGTCATTTACCTCTATCTCTCTCTTTTTTTCTTCTTTACACACTGAACAAAAGGGGCCATAAAAAACCCAAATTTTCTCTCTCCTTTTTTTTAGCAACTAACCCCCACTCTTTAAAACAAATTACTAATTTATGATTTTTAAAAGTTTTGCAATTTTTTTGGGGGTATTTCTTTCAATAAGACTGGGCCCCCTTTTCATAAATGCTTAAATTTTTTTTATTTTTTTCTTTTTCTTTTTATATTTTGATGACAATAACATATCTAAGAGTGATTGAAAAAAAACCCCATTTTGGCCCCCGGCATAATTCTAAACCCAAAAAAAAAATAAATTTTGTCCAAATTTCCTTTAAATCTAAACCCATTATGCAAATCAAATTTTAGCTTTGAAATCTCATCAACATTTGTCCATATAAGTAGCAACTCATCAAAAAATTAAAACCGGGAAAATATTAAGACCCCTCTCCGTATACCTAACAAAAGAGAGAAAATCTTTCCCTTAACCTATTGAAACTATTTTTAAAAAAAAAAACAAACATTTTTTTCAATTTTCCATGTTGTGCCCCCTTTCTTAAGGCCAAAAAAAAGACTTTTTAAAGGGCGAAAAACCCGCCTTATTAATTTTACTATAACCCCCATGGAACATGAAAATCTTTTAAACAAGAAACCCCGTGCAAAAAGGGCTTATTAACATCTAGTTGGGGGAAAAGGGTCAACCTCTAACACAACTCCCAATAAGCAATATACAGACAACCCTTTAATTTAGCTCCCTAAAAAAATATCATGATGAAAAAACACCTTCAATTTGATTAAAACCCTTTTTACAACTAATCTTACTTTATAGCATTCAACACTCCTATCCCCTTTTGTTTTTAAATTTTTTAAAAAACCCCATAAACAACATAAACCTTTTTTTCCTTTAAAGGGACCCCCAAGTATCATTAAATTTCCCATAAAAGTAATTCATTTTTTAATACATGAAAACCTTTCATCAATTTTAGTAGCCAATAAATAACAATAAGGTTCATTGGTTTTTAACATTTTATACAAAGACAAACCAAAATCGGGAAATGAGCAAAAGTCAGTAAGAAAAAAAAGGGGAAAGGTTTTTTAGAAAGGGCTGTATGGAAAGATAAAAATCTTAGGGGAAGAAAGGGGCTCTTTAACTACTTACAACATACCCTTTTTTAGCTAATTAGGGGGAATTAGCCCTTTTTAAGGGACTTACGCATGAAACTTCAGACAAAGGGGGACGATTGAAGAATCAAAAGATAGAGTAGAAAAAAAACCAAAACGAGTTACCTATTAAGGAATCGGGATTATTTTTAAATTTTTGTTTTAAATTTGGAATTTTTGGTTTGTGTTTTGTAATCGGGAAAGAAAAGAGACAATCTATATAACAAAACGGGGAAAAAAATTTTAAAGAAGGCGAAAAAAAGGGGGTATATGAAAGACAAAATACAAAGTTTCCTTGAAAGGGAAACACATCTTTTTGAAAAATCACATCCTTACTAAAAAAAAAACGATAAGCATACCAAAAACACCCCTTTTTAAAACCCCCCTTTCCTCAAACTTTCAATGGGAACGGGATTTTAGCAAAGAAATAGAGACACCCCAAACACTTTGGGTAAACAAAAAACTGGGTTTGGGTTTCCCCAAATAAAATCTCACGTAGAGATTTCCCAATTAAAACTAGTAATGGCATTTTATTGATAAATAATTGCGTTTAAAAACAAAATTCTCCCCAAAAAGGGTTGGGAAAATTGGCATAAATTCGTAAGGCTCCTCCCGGGTCAAAAATGTCTATGTTTTCGCTCAAAACGCCCATTCTGTTAAGGGAAATAATTGTAGTTTGTTGATGTAAATCTAAATTCATAAAAATAACTTTCTACAATTATGTGATAAAAACTTAGCACCATTGTTCCCAACAAACTTGGGAAATAGAGAAATGATTTGATTTTTTTTAATCAAATAATTTCTAGAAGAAAATTAACTACTTAAGACTTTTTATTTATCAAGAAATCTAAGTCCCAAAAGAACAATCACCCAAATAAAAAATGAAAAAAGTGGCCTTGTAATGAAGGAAACTAAAAAGGCCCCAAAAGTCAAATGTAAAAAAGGGAACCCAAGCAACAAAAATGAGAAGCACTTTTTAGCAAACATAACCAAGGGAACTTAGATTTTTTAACAAGTTTCACAAGTAAATTTGACAATTTTAAAAATTTTTTACTAAAACAATATGCTAAAGCTTTGAAATTGAAGTATGTCCTATCATGCATTAATAAAAATTAAAACCCAAACTTGATTTATTACATAAAAACAAACATTTTTATCCACAAGTTATTCTTTTCTTAAAGCTGTCAATAGCTAACTGCCTAAAATTTAATAAACCTTCTCTACTTGGTTTTTTTCTACAACTTGCCTACTCACTAGTTCTGAAATGAAAGGGTGTACATAATTGTAACAAGTAGGTTATTTCCAAAAAGGGGTTTTAAATGAACTAAAGGGAAACAGGGAAAAATTTGGGAAAGTAAAATTACATTTTTAAAGAACTAAATGTCTTCAATAACAACATAGGGGTAAGAAATATTTTTCGGGGGGGAACCTTTTTGGAAAGGGGGGGGGGGGGGTGGGGGGGTTTATAGGATGTCAAAAGGGTTACCATGTGAAGTAAAATTTTAAATTTTGTCCTATGGTCAAAATTCACAAAGAATCAATAACCTAAGTATACAAATTTTGTATTCCAAAGTGATAAAAGAAGAGGAAGATGGACTTGTGTAGTGACAAAAATTTCCATAGCATTTACATTTACTTTTCCTTTACTTATTTGGCCTTTCCCTCCGTTTGAACATTTTTGCACAAATATTTTGTACATTTTTTGACCCCTTTCAACTCCTTTCAATTGAACCCAAAGATCATCTTTTCTCAAAAACTAATGGAGTATCACCTTCACCAAAAAGACCCTTTTAGAGTCAAAATTAAATTTTTGTTTAAGTTTCCTTTTTAATTCTTTTCCCTTTTTTAACCCCCTTCGAAAATATTCAATGATTTTAAAACAAGGTTTAATAGTATGTCCTTCCCCTTTTTCAAAAACCTACATAATACTTGTTATTTAAAATTTTTTCCGTTTTTTTTAACCAGTAAAATATCCCATCTACTGCTTTTTTCCCTTTTTAACATTATAACCGAAAAATCAGTGTTAACCCGATTATTCCGTAAATGAGCTTTTGTTTCTCAACTGATTACACAGATAAAAAGGGTCAATTTACTCTGGGAAAAGGCCCAAATTTAAAAAATCCCGTTTTTGAAATACTTTGGGAAACCTTTTTTTAAAAAACCCCTGAGAAATTGAATAAATTTTTTCCCCTTTAAAACAAAATTAGTAATCCTTTTTTCTAATGCACAAGACAATTTGCTCATCCTTTTCCCCAAATTCCCCACTAGATACAATCCAATGCTTGTAACTCATCCCAAAATCTCTTTAAACTTATTATAATTAAATCTAATAATTTTAAATTTTCCCTTTTTTTTGGGTTAGGGACCTCATACTGGGGTTTTTAAATTTCCTTTAGCATTT
>JAMXBC010001045.1:0-10210 GCA_024138005.1 Lumnitzera racemosa
CTAAACAAAGTTCATTTTTTTTTTTTTAATTTAATTGCAATAAACAGGGAATAAAAACCTAGGTAAAAAATTTTTTTTAAAATTTTGGTTTTTTTAACGGCAAAAAAGAAGGCTTTTATTTTTTTTTGTTTTTTTAAAATTTTAGGTTTTTAATTTTGATGTTCTTGAAATCCCCTTTAGGGGTTTTCTAATTTCCCTATTTAAAACCCCCCAACTAAATGAAATGCTTTGGAACAATAAGAAAAAACCCGTTGCCTTTCCACTCTTTTCCCCCTTTTCCCGGGTTTTCCCTTTTTTGTTTGAAAACTAAAACCCCCTATTACTTTTTTAAAAAGGAAGGGGGGGGGACAACCCACGTTTTTTGCTTAATTTTTCGGGGCCCCTTTGAACAAACAAAAAAAGATCCCAAAAATTTTTTAAAAAAATTTTATTTTGGGTAAAAAGAAAAAAAAAACCTTTTGGGATTCCCCATTAAATCCAAAATTTTAACCCCTTTTTTTTTGGTCATTCATAAAAGGACTTGAAAAGCCCAAAACAAAAAAAAACTTACCAATCCCAAGCCCCCTTTTTACGGAACTTTTTTTTCAAAAATTTTCTTTAACCCTTTTTTTTGCTCCCACCAGGGAAAATCCTCCAGACCCCCCTTTAACTTAAAATTTAACCCTTTTTCCTTTTTTTTTTTTTTCTCCCAACTTTAACAAACTTAAAAAATGCCCCCCTTTTCCCTTGAAACCCCCTTTTTCCCAAAAAAATTTAAAACTCCCCCCAAATAAAACCTTAAAAGCCAATTACCTACAAAACCCCCCCCCCCGATCAACCAACCCCCCCACAACCAAATTCCCAAAAATCCTAAAACTAAAACCAAAAGAACTACCCCTTTTTCCCCTACTGCAAAAAACCTACCCCTTTTTAGGGAAACAATCAATTGGAAACATTCTATTGGGGTTTTCAGGGAAACCCGAACCCTAAAAGACCAAAAACCCAAAAAAAAAAATCTACCTGTCTGACTTGCAATGCCACTTCATCCAAACCTTTTCTTTTTTATTTAATTATTTATTTATTTCTTTTTACTTTTTCATTAGTGTTGTTTTTTTCTATTAAATTGTAAAAGAAAAACAAAAAAAAATAGAAAAGAAAAGAAAAAGAAAGAAAGAAAAAAGTATTTATTTAGTTTAAAAAGATAAATAAATAGAATAATAAAATAAAAAATAAAAATAAATAAATTTAATAAAAAGAATAAAGATTATAATTCTTTTTGCACTTAGAAAATTGATTTTTCAAAATAAAATCAAAATAAGTCAAATATTTTCAAAATTTGGATCATTAAAAATTTTAAAAATAAAACAACTTACGGCCCTTTGGAAATTTTCTTAAATAAATCAAAATGGTAAAAATAAACCGACGTTTAAAACTAAAAAATCAAAACAACCTACTAAAGTTTTCTATAAAAAGAACTACTAATCTAATCTTGAATGGTGGTACATTAAGACTTACGGGCAATGGTCAAAAAAAAAAAAACCTAATTTCCCTTTTTCTTTTGTTTAGATTTTTTTGTTTACCCCGATTAAGTAATCAATAACCAGTTCTGTCTATTAAAATTGAAGGTATTTTTTAAATTAATTTCATTTGGAAGTCAATATACCTATAAGGGTCTAAATTTCTAACCTTCGAAACTAAATCTCTGTTTTCACAAAAATTTGGTTTAATCTTAAACCCAGGTTTATCTTAACTATTTTTCCCCCCTTTTGTCAAATGGTAACTCCAAAGTTGTTTTCAAAATAAAAAGAAAAGGTTTTTCTTTTAAAAATTTTGAGATCAAAGTTAAACAGAAAGTTTAATATTGATGGTTTTAAAGAAAACCTAATTTTAAAAAAAAACCGGGATGAAAAACCAAACTTAATAACTTGACAACTCCATTTGGGATTCAAGGGGGTTAACCATTCAACTTTCTAAAAATTTAAAAATTAATCCCCAAAACCACCTTTGGTAATTTATTTTCTTATTCCCCTTTGTTTATACTATGTGTACTAACATTTTCTTTGCAGGTTTAATTTTTTATTTAATTTTAAAAGGGAAAAATTTTTTTTACGTACCATAAAAGCAGATAATAAAGGTTACATGGACCTTTTTTTTTTTTTTTTTTTTTTTTTTTTTTTTTTTTTTTTTTTTTTTTTTTTTTTTTTTTTTTTTTTTTTTTTTTTTTTTTTTTTTTTTTTTTTTTTTTTTTTTTTTTTTTTTTTTTTTTTTTTTTTTTTTTTTTTTTTTTTTTTTTTTTTTTTTTTTTTTTTTTTTTTTTCCCCCCCCCCCCCCCCCCCCCCCCCCCCCCCCCCCCCCCCCCCCCCCCCCCCCCCCCCCCCCCCCCCCCCCCCCCCCCCCCCCCCCCCCCCCCCCCCCCCAAAATCCATGCAAAAAGTTTTAAAAAAACATGGGAAATGCAACTTAAGGGGGTAAGTTTAACCCAAACATTCCAAACATTTGTATATTTCCATGTGCCTTCTTTTTTTCATTAAATTTATTGTTTTCCATGAAAATCAACCTAAGAATGGTATTAACTAACAAAACACAATCAAGATTGCCAGTTTCCCCAAAATCCATGAACCCGTTACTAAATTAAGCTACCTACTAAAGTAAAGGGGGACTTGCTAAGCCCCTAATAAGGCCTTGTTTTCTCAAGTTGAAAAAAGCGAGAGAACCATGAATTGGGGGTTTTGAAATTTGAAAAAACATTTAAAGGCCCCAATTTTAAAATTAATTAGAAAACAGATGGATTGAAGGACTTTGAATAAACCCGAGTTGTTTCAAGTAATTAGCCCTTTGTTAAAAAAGGGGTAAAAAAAAAAGTTTTTTTAATAAATTTTTATAATGCTGGAAAATATAATTGCCTTTCCAATAAAGATGCATTATTTTTAAAAAATTTACCTTTAAAGGGAAATTGATAACTTATTTTTAAAAGGGTTTTAGAATGAAAAGAGGCAAACTATTTTCCATAACTAACCAAAACACTTTGAGAGTTGAGGAAAAAAAAACAAAGGGAAGGATACTTTCGACTCATTCCTTAAAGGAAGTCCACTTTGAATTGATATAGAAAAAAATAATCAGGCTTTCTTTTTTGAAATCCTAAATATCCCTTGTTCACTCTTTGGGACCTATTTGAAGAATTTTCAACTAAACCATGTTAAACCCACCCCACAATGGGGAAATTCAGAGGTTAAATACACTGAAAAGGGAGAAAGGGATTAAAATTGGTTTGTATTTTTTAGTAATTTTAAAATTCAAAAAAAAACTTTTTTTCTGATAAGTTATTTTTTTTTTGAAATAAGGAAGACCCACCTTTTTAAAAAACCTCGATTTTTTTGCTTACTCACCTAAGCCCATCAATAGAAATAAATTTAATTTAGGACCCTAAATCTCTTAAACTTGGCTTAGACCCAAAGGAAAAGAAAGACCAAAAAAAGAAAGTAGGACAAAGTAATAACAAAATAAAAAAAGGGAAAAAGATGAGGAAAAGGGTTTGGGAAAATTGGCTTAATATAACGAAGAGCAAAGGAAAACATATCATATCCTAGTGGGACATCAAATCAAAAGTCAAACCCTAAATAGTCCCAAAGACGCAAAGCCTTAAATCACATCTAACCCCCAAAACCTAAAATCTCTACATCCATTTAAGCCTCTTATCTTCCCCTTCCAACACACAATACCACCCTTACACAATAAAACCCTTTTCCGATCTTTAAAAGTAATTTATTTTTTAATAAAATTTTTTTTTTAAACTGTACCCAAATATATTTCTAATTGTTCCTAAGTTCTCGACTAGTAGTTCAGGACTAATATTATTTCAAAAAAAGCTTCTTTGTTGTTTCCCTTTTTAAACCCTTAACCAAAAAATTCATATTAAAAACCCAAAAAAAACTAATGGATTGATCAAGGCGTATGAACAAAAAATGGACTATAAATTTTGGATTGTAGTTAAGAATTTAAAAGGCCCAAATTTGTAAGGGAACCTCTTACTAAACTAGTCTTGAGTTACCTTTTAAGGATGTTTGAAATCACAAGCGTTACCAAACGGGTTTGGGATCTAAGTTAAAAGGGGAAAAAAGGCCCCCGGATTTTTAAAGAAGATCTTACATATTGCAAATTAAAAAGAAAAAAAGAAAAAAAAAATTAATAAAAAGAAAAAAAAAGAAAAGGAGAGAAAGACCCCTATTTTAAGTCCATGAACCCAAGTAGCAAGTTTTCAAACCATTCTAAAATAAAAAAAAAAAATAAAAAGGTTTTAAAAAACCAGGGTTTTCTCATTCTTTTCCCCAAAAGGGAAAATTTACCCAAAATCTTTTTTAACATAAATGGTTTTTTACCAAAAGGGTTTTTCTATAAATAGTTTCCAAAAAAACGTGTGGGGAATTTTTCATCCTAACCTCTCAAAGGGTTTTTCCCACCTTCCATCTATTAACCTCTTTGAGGTCAAAGTAAACCAAAAGGGTACTTATGTTCCCCAATTACCTTTTTAAACCCCTAGGGCCTTTTAGTTCACCCAAATTTTTCTTTTTTTAAAAAAAGCCTATAAGGCACATCTTTTTGCAAAGATCTTGCAATGAGTTCATAGGAACTTGATTTCTTGGACGTACTCATTGGGCCCCTCTGTTCACAAAGTTTTTTCTTTGCGAGCCTATAGTCACTTCTCTTTATCGTCTCTTCTGTCCAGAACACTCACCATCCACATCCCAAGGATTACCCTTTTAAGATGTACTCTTAACTCAATCTCTCTTTCAAAATTTTTTAAATAGGCCTATGAAACATTTTTTTTCAAGAAAACTCATTAGGTCCCCCTATTACCAAATTTTTTCTCAAGTAAACCCAAGTCTACTTCTCTTTGTTCACCAAAATTTTTCTCAAACAAGTCCTAGGGGGCTTCCCCTCCCCCCAAGACCAGGTTTTTGATCGATCTAATATAGGGTTCTAGTCCCGAGGACCTTTCCCCTTAGGTCATTGAGCTTATGAGTCATAGACTTAGGTTTAAATCAATCTTAGTTAATGTTTTCTAGTCTTTAAGAACATCCTACTTAGGTTGGGTTGAAAAACCAAATTTGATTTTTGGGTGTTTAATGCTTTTTTAGAAATGAGGTTTAAGGTTTAAAGATCCAATTTTTTTAAAACCCAAAATTCTCTGGGTTTTTAAGGAAAAAAAGTCAAGGAATATTAATATTTGTAATTTAAAATTTCCCCTAATTCTTTATTAAGTTCATCCTAAACTTAAATTTACCCAAAAAAAACCTTTTAAAACATTAGGCACCCAATTTTTTCTACCCAATTTTGGTTTAGGCCCAAACTTACCCTTTAAAGGGGGGCCCCTTTTGGGCCCTTTGGAATTCCAATTTAATATCCATTAAATTGTATCCCCAACTCCCCCCCTAAAACCCCATATGTAAAAGCCCTTTAACCCCTTTAAAAAAAACCTAAGGCCCTTTTTATTTTAAAAAACTGAAATTTTAAGTTCTTTAGGTTTAATCCCAAGAACCATAATTATTACCTAGTGTTAAACCCAAGTTTTGTTGACTCATTTTAAGGTACTATTTAGGCCCCCACCTGTTTTTTCCCTAGAGCAACCCCAATTTAATTCCCTTTAAATTTTTTAAAATGTTTTAAATTTTTTTTTAAAAAAAAAAAGAAAAAACAAAAAAAAATGGGTTTTTTTTTAAAACCAAAAAAAAATAAAAAAATTTTTTTTTTTTTATTTAAAAAAATTTTATTTTTGAAAAAATTAAAAATTTTTAATTCATTTTTTAATTTTTTTAAAAATTCAAAAAAAATTAATTTAAAATTTTTAAATTTAAATTTTTTTGGCCCCCCTTTTCCCAATTTAAATTTTAATTTTTTTAAGAGAAATTTTTTTTTAAAAAAAAAAAACGAATGGAGCATAAAAAAAAAATTTTTTTAAATTTTTTTTTTTTTTATTAAAATTTTGGATTTTTTTCCCCCCCCCCCCCTTTTTTTTTTTTAAAATTCCCAAAACAAAGGAAAATTTTTTAAAACTTTTTTTTCCCCTTTTTAAAAAGGTTTTTAAAAAAATTAAACCAAATTAAATTAATTTTTGAAACCCCTTTTTTTACCCCAAATTTTTTTTAAAAAAAAACGGGGTTTTTTTAAAAAAAATTTTAAAATTTTTTTTTTTTTTTAAAACCCCCTTTTTTTTATCCCCTTTATTATTTTTAAAAAAAAACCTTATATAAGAATAAATTTTTTAAAAGAAAGGGTTTATAGTCCCCGTAATCCCGTAATTTGGTTTTTTGGGGTTTTTTGGGGGGCCGGGGGGCGCAAAAAAGGAGATATCCCCGAGCCCCCCCCAATTTAGGGTTAAAAGGGGTGACCGGTTTTTGTCATTCTTGGAGCTATAAGAGTTATTGGTTTGGCCGTGTGCGACAATTTTGTTGATTATTTTGGGGGGTTTGTTTTGGGGGGGGGAGCCCCAATTTTTTGGGGAAAAAAGCAAGGGTTTTTTCCCCTTTTTTTGGCCAACCCAAAGGGTAATTTGTTAGATTTTTGGCAGCAGGTTTTAGGTCCAGTTTGGGTTGCAGTTTGGGTCAAAGGTACGACCAAAATTTAGTTTTGACCCATTTTGGTTGTTAGTCTCCGAAAGATGCTCTTACCTAGGTTAGAAAAGCCTAGTGAGGTACGACTAGGTTTAAAATCGATCCCATTTTAGGATTCCTAATCCCCAAGAGACGTTCTCGCCTGGGTTTAGTGAGTCTTATAAAGCACGACTGGGTTTTAGATCAATTCAATTTTAGGGTTGCTAGCCCTTTGAGAGACGTTCCACCTAGGTTAGTGACCTTGTACGATATGACAAGGTTTTAGATCGATCCAAACTTAGGAATTGCTAGTCCCTAAGAAACACCTTGCCTGGGTTAGTTAGCTTAGTAAGGCACGACCAAGTTTTAGATCTATCCCATTTTAGGGTTATTAGTCCCCTAAGAGATACTCTTGCCTAGGTTAGTGAGCCTAGTGAGGAATAACCGGGTTTTAGATCGATCGTCTTTAGAGTTGATAGTCCCCAAGTAACTCTCCTGCCTAAGTTAATGAGCCTTATGAAGTATGACTAGCTTTTAGATCAATCCTAATTTAAGGTAGATAGTCCTCAAGAGACCTCCCCGCCTAAGTTAGTGAGCTTAATGAGGGTGACCAGGTTTTAGATCGATCCTACTTAGGATTGCTAGTCCCCAAGAGATGCTCCCATCTGGGTTATGAGCCTAGTGTAAATACGCCCAAAGTTTTAGATTGATCTCATTTTAAGGTACTAGTTCTCGAGAGACACCCCCCACCTAGGTTTATTGAGCCTAATGAAGAAACGACTAGGTTTTAGATCTATCCCATTTTAAGGTCCTAATCCTCAAGAGGCACTGCTACTTAAGTTATGAGTCTTGTGAGGCATGGCTAGGTTTTAGATCGATCCTAGTTTAGGGTTGCTAGTTCAGAGAGATGCTCCTGCTTATGTTAAGAGCCTTATGGGGCATGACTGGGTTTTTCAATCGATCCTAACTTTGGGTTTGCCTATCCCCAAGAGACACTCCGCTTAGGTTAGTAAGCATAATGAGGTATGACCAGTTTTAGATTGTTTCCCATTTTAGGATTGCTGGTCCCCAAGAGATGCTCCCGCCTAGTTAATGAATTTAGTAAGGTACGACTAGGTTTTAGATTGATCCCACATTAGATTTCTAGCCCCGGGGGAGAACTCTCCCTATGTTATAAGCTTTGTGAGGTACGATTGGGTTTTTAGATCGACCCCAATTTATTTTTGCTATCCCAAAGAGATGCTCTTCTAATTTAGTGAGCTCATGAGGCACGCCCAGGTTTAGAGCAACCCCTTTAAAGGTTCTAGCCTCAAGAACATTCCCACCTAGGCTAGGAGGCTTTTGAGTAGAGCAGGTTTAATCAACCCCATTTTAGGGTTGCTAGCCCTACAAGACACTCCCGCTTAGGTAGGACCGGGGGTACAATTTATTTTAGATTGACCTACTTTGGGGGGGGGTTGCTAGTCCCCAAGAGAAGCTCTTGCTTAGGTTAAAGCCTTGTAAGGACGATCTATTTTAGGGAATTTTGAAAAAGATTGCTTACCCCTTTGAGAACTCCAACATGGGTTTATAAGCCTAGAGTGGCATGACCGGGTTTCTTTCTTCTCAAAATTTAAATTTTTTAGGATAGTTATAGTTTTTTTACTAAGGGAAAAAAAATTTTTTTTTTTATCATTGAGAAAAAAAATTGTTAAACCTTACCACAAAGGGGTGCAAAAAGAAGCTTAATTTTTGCCCCCTTTTTTTTTAAATTGGGTTATGGGGTCATAAATTAATAAAAATAGAAAAAAAAAAAATTAAAAAAAACCCCAAAAAAATTTAAAGAAATTTAGAAAAAATAAAATTTAAGAAAAATTAAAAAAAAAATTCAAAATTAAGAAAAAGACAAAAAAGTATGAAATTTTAAAAGAAACCCAAAAAGAAAAAAATTTTTAGAAAATAAAATTATTTTTAAAAAATCTAAAAATTAAAAAATTACAAAAAGATTTTAAAAATAACATATTATAGGATAGTTTTTTTAATTTTAGCTTAGATTAAAAATTTTAAGCCGTTAAACCCAATTTAAATTTAAATCAATCTAGGCTGACAAGTCTTATGTGCAATTTATTTTCACATAGGATAAGGTCAAGCAATGACTATTGGTTAACCATGCACTGGGTTTTGGGTATGAGTAGAGGACTTAGGTTTGAATTTTAGCAAATGTAAGGAGGCCTTTGATTTTTTGTTTTTTAACAACATACTCTGTTTTAGGATCTGATTCACCACAGTCCTAACACAGGGTAGTTTTGGGGTTTGGGGGTTTTGAAATGTAGCCTACATGCAAAAATTTACACATGGCAGGTCGGGGGGTTATCGAAAAGGTTTTGATGGATGCCACGCACACTTTCCCCTCTTTTTCCCCCCCTTTTCCCCCTTTTTTCTTATCTCATGAACCCCAAACCCCCTCACTTCAACTCCAATCCATACGATTTCGTACATCCATGCAATTTTTTACCTCTCTCTCACAACCATTTTCTCTCTCACCACATTTCCCTCTCTTTTCAATTCCTTTTTCCTAAGTTTCCCCCATGACCCAACTCAGGCCGAAACCCCCCACCTAAAAGCTCCCAAACCCCCAACCCTTTCTACCACTACCGACCCCAAACAACTTCCTCTACCCCCTTTCCAAAAACCCTAACCGCCCCCCCCTCTCTCCTCGAACCACTACCCCAGCCATCTTAAACCCAAACTAACCAACAACTGAATCCCACATCAAAATCCTCCCCCAACCAACCAACCTACCCAGCAACCCCCATATGGCTAAACCACCCCGCCAACTATACCCCAAACTTAAAAAACCCCCCCAAACAACTCCGAAATGCCAGGCATTGAACTTCCCCTTCCTATTCCCAATCAAAACTCACAAAAAAAAAACCTTTACCCCTTGTTTTGGGGGGTGAAATAAGCCGAATTGACCTTACATTACTACCATTAGTGACTACGTACTCGCCTAAATTTGCGTGACTCAAATTAAAGACCGCTATCTGGCTTGAAATCCACCTAGGCCGACCGCTACGCCCACGCGTTTGATCCTTTTTCTTTTTTATCTATTTATTTATTTATTTCTTTTTTTTATCATTTATTATTGTTTTTCTATAAATCGTAAATGAAATAGAAGAAAAAGATTTTAAATAATGGACCTAAGGGTTAAAATTTATAACCCGTGAACCTAAACTATGGTTTTAAAAAAACCGTTTTCACAAAATGGTTTTAGTCTTTAAATTTACTACTAAGTTATGCCAATCCACCCAATTGGTTATAACTTAAATATTTTTCGCGACTCCCAAAAAGTGTCGACTCAAAGTTGTTTTCAAAATAAAAAAACGGTTTTCTTGAAACCTTAGTCGATGACGATACTAAACAGGGACTTTAATTCTGGTTTTCCCAAAGAAAAACCCAATTTATAAAAAGGCTAGGGAAAGGGGAAAAACCACCTCGCAACATTTAAAACTTGGTTCCGTCATTTTTTCTAACAATTCAACCCAAACCTTCGATTAGGCATTTTCAAAAAACACTCTGCAAAAATAGCAATTTAAAGAGGGAAAAAACTTAGTCTATTTCCCTACAAGCAAAAAAGAGTGTAGTTAAATTTAAAAAATTTAAAA
>JAMXBC010001046.1:0-10194 GCA_024138005.1 Lumnitzera racemosa
TAATTGACATGTGTCTGGGGATTTGAAGTTTCCCAAATAAAAACTAGTCTATTAGGTTTTTTTCAAGGTTGTTTGGGGTTTTTAAGTTGCATTATTTGATATTGTATTGGAAAAAATGACTGACTCGAGTGTTAACATAGTGTTAGAGACAATAAGTGTGTGGTTATTACCACCTTTAGGTCCATCGTGAGTGAAGTGATGAACTTGTTGTCATGATGGTGAGTAAACTAGAAATGTTAAATCTGATGACTGCCATCCGACCTGTCGAAGAAATCCCTAACAATGTCAACCATTCCTCAACATAAATAAGTTTGAGGTGCTAGTTACAAACCTAGGAACAATAACCAAGTTGAAGAGCACTAAGGCAAAATTGAGGTATTAATGTAAGGAGACATGTTAGGCAACAACTAGTGTTAGATGAGGTGGAAGAAATTCTTGACGAGGCTAAAGAGCACTATTATGAGTTTAAGGAATGTAATATCTAAGCTTTCTAAAGTAGAGAATTTGAAATTACAAATACTAGGTTCTTGAGAACTTTATAATTACACTAGTTGTGCTTGAATTCACTCGCTATGTTGTCTTGTAGTAAAAAAAACTTATAAGCCACCAAACAAAGGATAGAGAATGTGAAGTTAGGGATAGGGATAAAATTTGAAGAAATGATGAGAAGAATATTTGTATCAAGCTATACTCGTAGGATACTTTTTTTGAAAGCTGCAAGGGTTAAGGTAAGGCGGATTTAGTGTAGATGCTTATGTGAAGGAATTCTAGATTTTGACGATTTGATGTGAAGTAGTGGAACCCAAAGACAAACTCTTTTTAGATTCTTAGTGGCTTGAGATGTAAGATTGGAGATATCTTAGAGATGAAGGATGTTGCTACTCTAGATGAAGCTATCCGAGTTACCAAAAGAATCAATTCGAGGAAGATAGATTGGTTTTTGAGCTCCTTCTAGTAGCGTTTTAACTAAGCTAACCTATTCCATGTATGCAATTGGAACCCAAACAAGAATGAGGAGATCCAACTTGCACCAAAGGGTTTAACCTGTTGACAAAAGAGCTACTGAGGGAGTACAAGAAGGGGGAAAAGCTCTAGAAGAAGACAACGAGATTAGATACTTTAAATGCCAAGGATTTAGCCATATGGCAACCTAGTGCTCAAATAAGAGAACTATGGTAATAACAAAAGAAATGTTGATTATTGAGGCTAATAGTACTGACAAGGATGTAGAAAAGGGGAGAGAGATTAGACAAACTAACTTGTTCGACAATGAAGGTAAAAATCAATAGTGAAGAAGGAAACTTTATTTCCAACAACTATGGTTTGAGGGGAGTGAAAAAGCATTAGTCCTTCTCTCGAAGACAAATAATGTAAGAATGTGTCTCATATTAGGTGTAAGGTTAAAAGGGACACTATTGCACTCATAGTTGACAGTAAGAGTTGTACTAATGAAACTTCTACATTTATGATCCAACAACTATAATTACTAACCTTAAACCCTAAACCCAAAGCCATACAAATTGCATTAGCTTAATAATAAGGAGCCTTGCAAGTCACTAAGCAAATCTTAATGCCAGTTTGTATTATCAAGTACCTAACAAGGTACTATATATGTCTCACTAGTGATGCCTCCCACATTCTACTAGGAAGGCCATGGTTGTTTTAAACCCAAAACACAGTATACGATGGTTTTAAATATACTTGTTCATTAAACATAAAAGGGAAAGGGAAAGTTAAGTTAAGCCTAATGACCCCTAATCAAGTGAAGACATATAAGTTCAGCTTAGGCGACTCAAAGAAAGTGAGGGCCCTTTTGAAAGACTAAAGTAGAGCTTTTGTGAGAAATGAAGTCTAATGCATTGACTTATATGTTGATCTAGAGATTACTCGAAGTGAAGAAACAAGCTACTGACTTCTTACCGAAGTACAAAGGTTACTTGAAGGATTTGTAAACCTATTCCCTAATAAGCTTCTAAAGGGACTGCCACAAATCCGGGTATTGAGCCCCATTATAGATTTACAACCAGGGGTTACAAAAGCTAAAAAAAGCCACTTATCACCCGAAATTAAAAAAGCATCCAAATTTGAGGGAAATTGACAAACGACTAAGAAGGGTTTGTTTTTAAGTTATTGAGCCTTAATGTGTTGACCGTTAATGTTTAAAAAAGGATGATACAGGGAATAATGTGGTAACCAACTATCAAAATAATTTCCCCAAGTGCAGGTATCCCCTCTCAAGGCTTGATACACATTGATAATTGCATGGGTAAAGGGTATTCTCAAAAAAATTTATCAAGTTTTATATCATTAGATAAGTTAGAGATAAGGGGAAAACCCCCTTCATGAAAAAATGGGTATGGAAGGGCTTGTGTGTTTTTGCCCCCCAACTTTTAGCACTTTTATGAAATTAATAAACCATGTGCCCGCAATTTATTAGTGAGTTTTTAAATTGTTTATTTTGATGACATCCTGTATACAATCTCAAATTTATCATCCCTAGCTATCTTTCCATACCCAAGTTTTAGAAACCTTGAATCTAAAAAAATGCAACTTTTCCTAAAAGAACTGTGTTCTCAAGCTTTCTTAGAAGGGGGGAATTCGATTAAGAAAAGAAGGTTAAGTAAACTGAACTATCAATAACAGCTATCCACTGAGTTTGAAATTTTCAAGTGGGTTTTCTATCAATGCTTCATCACACTTCAATACCATAGGGCCCCCTTTGACCAATTTGTCTACGAAAAATATTGAGTTCGAATGGGGAGAAAAAACAAAAGATTTTTCATAAAATGAAAGAGAATTGCCCATTGCCCTTTTTTTGCTTCCCAACTTTGAAAAGTATTCAAACTAGAGTGTATGCTTCGGGTATAGTCGGGTATTTCCCAATGTAAAAAAGGCAACTTATTGCTTAATCAATGAGAATTTTGAAGACCCACCTCAAGAGTTTACTCCAATTCAATTTTTTTAAACTTCTAGCAACATTACCTATTCCCCAAGGGAATTTGTGTTTTAACAAACCTGAATCAGTGGCATTTTGAAAACCCAAACCAAAGTTGTCCAGGGACAGCGAAAGGATGTACCAGGAGGGAATTTTTTATATTTTGCAAAGAAAAGAATGGTAAGCTAATTGGCGTTATGCCTTATCTAAAAAACAACCTCCTGACGGGGTTAAAAAAGGAAAATGGACCCCTCAGTGTCAAGAGTAAAGGACAACCCTCACTTTGGCCAATCTATGAAAATAAGGGGTATAGACTTGTTAACAATCACACTGGGAAGAAGATACTTTTTTCGGGGGTAAGCGTAATCTACCTTTTATGAAACTATTAGTAGTGAGCTCATGGGGGTAGATTATTTAACACTTTAAGAAAAAAATGTTTAAGCTATTGAAGTTGAGGTTTTTCTATGAGGATGTTAAAGGAAATTTACCATCCTAAAAGGTATTCCCCACAAAGAGCTAAACCCAAAGTTGAAAAAGGAAATTTTCACCATTGCCCCGTCTTAAAGGGCCCATGTGAGGGGAATCAGGCTTTTTTGGCCCCATTGACCTGAAAATCGACCCCGGGGAAAAGGGGCGGGAAAGAGAATTCTCCTGTTTAGCAGCTTGGGGAGCCAAGTATCCCTTTCCCGCCCATTCTCCCTGCCATCGAGTAGTTGCCCTTTCTCCGTGTTATATGTGAGAAGCGAAGGGCGAAATAATAGCCGCTTCATTCCCTATATGCTCCCCAATACTACTGGGTCTTCTTTTGCGAATGCAAAGAAAAGTCGGGACAAACCCAGGCTACCTCTACTTAGACAAGCAAGTTGTCCGTACTTTTGCCCGCACTTCCAACGGCATCACCACGTGATAGTATCATTGAAAAATCTGTTGCACCAATTTTCCCCTTCCTTAATATTCATTTTTTACCCTTTTGTATCTTATACATTACTCCTCTTGGGAAAATGCCCTTTTTTTTCCTTTGGACAAGTTGCCTAACTTTTGGGTATAAATCCTTTTACTTGTAACGTAATTAGAACTAAAATTTTTTTAATACACTTGAATACTTTTTCCTTATGTAAATACTGTTTGCTTTCTATCGGGGATTTCTCTTAGTTTACATGAGTTATGATACAATTCGATAAACGCATAAACAGTTCGTAGGTTACTTTTCCATCACTTTCCCTTTTTAAACTTTCTACAAGTTTTAACCATCCCAAAACTGACTTTCTATTTTTTTGGTCACGGGTTAATCCATGGGGCCAATTAACATGGACTTTTTGTTTAACTTGTTGTTGACCTCTTAAAGAGTTTTCCATTATGGTGGGAGTTAAAAATTCAAAAAGATGAATACTTTATACTGATAACCCAACTAATGATACTTTAACTATCCTTTTCTCTTTTTTCAAGAACGGGGAGTTGCATGGGTACCAACGATTAGTCAAAAAAGGATCTAAATTCTTAAACATTTTTAAAAACTTTTTGGAATCCTTAAACTAACCTTTTCAAACATCATGCCATCCATAGGTGAATAAACAAATAGACCGAGGGCATCACCCAAAAACCCCCAATCCTTTTTAAGTTGCAGTTGGAAGGAATCAAGTTATTTGGGTTTTGTTACCCATAGTTGATTTTCCTATAAAGAAGAACACAATGTTAAAGGGCAATCACCTTTGAAATGCCTAGTGTTTCCTCGACCTTCCCCTTGCAAAGACCCTTTTAAAGCTCTTAAAACCTAAATTTTTAAACCGTTTTAAAAGCTATTAGACAATGCACAGAAAATAATAGACATTTGACTAAGAGCTCCCAAACTAAAAAGGGAGGGGGAAAAGGGACAAAAGGTAAAAGATTTCCCCCCCAGCAACTATGTAAATTCATCTAAGTAAAACCCAAATTCTCGAACAAAAGGAAAGTAAGTTACTCCTAGATAGATAGACCATTTTAAGTTTACTAAGAATATAAAGAGAAGCCTATTGGGTAACTTGCCGAGGATAGGGATCTTTGACTCTTTTCAACTCGCCAACCTTAGTTCAAATTTATCGCAGACAGCATTTGACCAAAGAGATTGGTCCCAAATTTTAAAACAATTTAAAAATATGATGGAATCACACCCAAATAACAAATCCTAAATTCCGAGTTGCTACTGTTTGTTGATGAGTTTCTATAACAAAACCCTGGGGGGGAGCCAGCTCCTTAAAGGGAACATATACAAGTACCAAAAATTCCCCCTCAGCATCAATCATATTTGGAAGAAAGTTAGCATTAGTCTAAGGGGGTATTGGATTAAGAAAATAAAGTAAAACTATACAAACCCCCCGGTAGACCAAATAAAAAAACTTAGACTTTTAGTCCACAAACCCCCAAAGCAATACTAGGCTTGTCGATAAGCTTGCCGACATACTTCAACCCATCTGCTCTAACATTCAGCATCATACAAGTAAGTACGTAAATAATTCCCAAATCAACCACTGCCATTTACAATGATCCTTTGTAGTATAAGCTATCAAACAAATAATTGCCTTTTTTTTACCCGTTTCCCCTTTGTAAAATTTTTTATACTACATTTTTTTTTCTTCTTTTTTTATCTTTAAACATCCAAAATTTGCCCAAATTAGCAACTTATAAGTGTCCATTATATATACTACTGAACATCCTTATTAGAAATAGTGTTCACTTCCCCCACCCCTATGCTATATAGCTTCCCATAGCTATCAGTACAAGGTCTCTTATCTAATCCCCTCGACTGGGGAATAATGAAAGTTCCCTTTAACTAAACTTACTATCACATCATCGAACCTTAAGCTCGGGGGGGAAACCTATAGTACATCATATCCAAATATTAATGCTGAAATATTGCCCTTTAAATCCTTTACAGTCAAGTACTCGAGCTTATCAAAGCTCACTTTAATTCATTACAATAGCCCCTAAAGTGATTCCCTTAACCCCCAATACATAGGTTACATCAATTTCATCCCTAAAATAAAAATCCCAAAAGAGCTAATAGGGTTTAATCAATAAATCTGCAAAAGATAAACACCACAATTAAAGATTCTAATGTATCAAGTAACACTAATATCACAATTTCTAATTAATCAAAGTCTCAAAAAACATATAAGCTTGAGCGAAATCTCTAGAATAAAATTTTCGAAAGTATGGTCCTAGGGTCCCCCCCTTGTCTTTTTTTTAATGTTTTAATAAATTTTTGCCTCTCTAAGCTTGTTTTAAAAGTATGAACATATATTTGTCCTAAAGGGGTTTTTAAACTATGAACACATTTTTGTCGTAGAATGTTTTAAAAGTTTTAATATTCCTAAATTAATTTCTAAAAGAAATAAAAAAATTTTTATAGTCACATATTTCCCCGAAAAAAGTTTTAAGGTATAATGGGGTTAAAAATTAATTTTTACAAAGTATAAAGCAAATTTTTATAGTTATTTTTGGGGAAAATTTTTTTTTTGAGGTTTGGGGAATTGGGGAAATTTTTAGGGGTTTCAAAGTCTTTTAAAGAATAATTTTTTTTTTTAAAAAGCACAAAAAAAAAAAATAATTGGAATATAAACCCAACCTTTTTTTACCCAAAATTTGTAGTCTACACCTAAAAATGCATAACCAACAAACTGTACCCAATTTAAAGGTAGCTAAAAAAAACACCCTTAAAACCTCGATGGGTGATCCAAATAAATGCAAAAAATCATGGAAATATCATGGGCCCCAATAATTTAATTTTTTTAAAATCAGGGTTTTTAAGATCTATTCCCTTTTTTTCTATTTAAATTTGGGTTTGGTTTGGCCCTCCTTATTGAACAATTTCACATACTATTGGGGTTTACCAATTTTTGAATGGTTTTTTAGGGAAAAGGAATAAATTGGAAAATAGGGGGAAAGGAACTATATTTTTTTTTTTTTTATTATTATCTTTTTGTTTTTTTTTCGTACAGGGATAGTTTTTTTTTATTACTCCCCTACCAAATTTTAATGGGTGTTTACCCCCTTTTTTAATAAGTAAAAATGCCCCTTTTGCCCCAAGAGAAAAAACCCAAAAAAAACCTCCAATTCATTTTTTTCTTTACAAAGTATAAATAAACATTAACCCCCAATCCTATATTAGTTGGGCAGGAACTAAAATTTATCTCTCCTAAAAGCAAAAAGGAACAATAAGTATTTGAAACAATCCTTTTTTCTTTAAAACCCATTAATAAAACCCTAATTAAAGAATTTTGGTTATCCCAAGGAGATTTTTTTGAGATTTAAAAGGGGATCCCTTATTTTGGGAGAATTTTTTTTTCCTTTCTTTTAAATTTTTTTATTCCCCTTTTTTAAAAAAGGATTAGAAATTTCTATAACTCTTTTTTCCTTTTACCCTTTAAAAAACCTCCCGATTTTAAATTTTTTTTAGGGAAAATTAGGTAAAAGACCTAGATAAAAATCTTTTAGGGTTTTTAAGAAAAAAGAAAAAAATTATTGTAGATTAGAAAAAAAGGGTTTAAAAGGGAAATTTTAGAGATAATTGAATTTTTTTAATTATTTTGTGGGTTCTTATCGATAATATTTTTACATTTTTAAAATCACGCCCATGGGTTTAAATTTGTTTGGGAAGTTAAGCAGGTTTATACATTTTTTTAAAGTAAAAATTTCATTATAATTTAAAATTTTAGAAAAATTTAGATTGCATTCTAAAAAAAAAGGAAATTCTATAAAACCATGATATTCCCCATAACATCAGAAAATGGATTTCGAAAAAATTAATTATGTCATTAAGGGGTAAAATGGAAACTGAAAATTAGTTTTTGTCTTTAGAAATTGATGGGAAAGTTTTAAATTAAAATTTTTGGTTTAAACCCCCAAACCAATTTCCTTTTTAACTATTTAAAATATGATTTATTGATCAATTTGGCAAAACTTTAAACAGAAAACAAAAAGTTACCAAAAAAACCCTTCAAACCCAATTTGTATAAAGACTACATTTAAAAAGGAATGGGGAAATTTTAATAATGTCAAAATTTTTTATTATATGAAAACTAACTTTCTCGCCTCAAAAGGGGCCCTTTTTTTAGATGGCTTCAACAAAGCAATTTTTTTTTGGGTTTTGGGAAAAAAAAAAAAAAGCTAAAAGGGAAACCAAAAAAAATTTTTTTTAGCTTCTAAAACTTTATTGCCATAGAAATAAAGCAATATTACTATAACAATTTGGCCTTCATGCAATAACGTTAGAAAGACCCTTAATAAAAAGTTTTTTTTTTTAATTTTTTCCCCTTTAATGCCCACAAAAAAAACATATTTTGATTTCCCAAAATTTTTTAAAAGAGGATACTAAGTTTTCCCCGGTTTCAATGTGATCAAACCTTTACATAAATTATGTGGTAAACATCCCAAAAAAACGCAAAATTCCCCTACTCCACAAAATTTAAGGAAAAATTAATTTTCAACCAAAAAACCTTTTTTTTCCCAATGAAATTTTTGGGAATGTTGCTGATAAAAATTGCTTAAAGAAACACTTGGGCAATAACATAAAATATTTTTGCTATAAAAGAAAATTAATGTAATGACATGATACAAAAATTTTTGTATTGCTAATAATTTTTTTAAAAAAGGCTTAAAAAGTAAACAAGCCATGAAATTTTTGTTACCCCAACATAGCAAACCCAATTTTAAACAACCCGCCCTTTTAAATACTATAAACAGCAATCAACTTAAATGCCCGCTTTTAAAAAAAGGGTTTTTGCAAAAATAAATATAAAAAAAATTGTGAAAGTCAAATTTTTTTCGATAATTAAATCTACAAAAAATTATTATGAAAAAGGCACAAAAAAAAAAAAAATTTTTTTTTTTTTATATAACACAACAAAAAATTTATTTTTAAAAGACAATTTAAATGAGAAAACAAAATGCAAAGGTAGACTCCTTTTTTTTTTTTGGGCCCAAAAACCAAACAAAAACTTACTTATTAAAGACATGGAAATTTTTTTAAAAAAAAATAATTAAAGGGCCCTTTCTTTAAAATTTTCCCTTTTTTTTGAAAATTTAAAAAAAATATCAATCAAAAAAAAAAAATTTTTTATTTTAAAAAAAATTTTGCATGTTATCACTTTTTTTAAAAAAAAATTGGCCAAGTTTAATATTTAAATATCTTATATTTTGAAGGAAAAAAATTTGGGGAAAAAAAAATTTTTATTTCCAATTCCCAGGAAAAACCTAAATAAACCCCCCTTTTTGGAAACATCAATTAAAAAAATTATTTTAAATTTTTAAAAAGAAAAAACAACCCAAGTAAACAACATTCATTATTTTTTTTTTTTTTTTCATAAAAAAACCCTAATGCTAAAAATTTTCTTTGAAAAAATATGTTAAAATTACCAAAAATTTTTTAGATGCCACAAAAATGAAAAAAAATACTAAAAAAAGTCATCGAATGATTAAAAAAACCTAAAAACCTTTAAAATGTAAAAATAAATAAAAATATGCCCAAACAACTAAAAATCCCCAAAAATGCACCTTTTGATAAAAGATACAATTTTATATTTTTTGGAAAACCCAAAAAAAACAAAAAAATTCCCCAAAAAAAAAAAAAAAATTTTTTTTTAAAAATATGAATTTTTTTAATGTAAAATTGTAAAAAAAAACAACCTTTTCCAAAAAAAAATTTTTTAAGGAAAATTTTTGGTGAAACAGGGTTTTTAAAATTTTTTAAAAGGAAAAAGCCTTTTGATGAAAAAAAATGATTTTTTGGGCGAAAAAAAAAATACTTTTTATGATAAAAAAAATTTAACAAGATACCCATTTTTATGAAAAAAATCAAATATGCCCAAAAAGGGGGAAAAAAGAATATTGTAAATTTAAAGATATAACTCTTTTTTTTTTTATGACAAAATCATATCAATTTTAATATAAAATTTAATAAAACTAAATTTTTTTCAAAAAGAAATTCTTTTAAAATTTTTCTTATAAAATAATGTTTTTGATCCCAAAAAGTCAATTAAAAGATAAGTACAAAAATTTGATTGAATCCCAAATTTTAAAAAAAAACCCAAATTTTTTTTAAATCCCAATTTTTTTTCTTTTAAAATTTAAAATTTTTTTTAAGAAACCCCCTTAATCAACAAACCCAAAAATGGATTGATTTTTCAAAAAGTTTGATAAGAATGTGCTTTGAAAAAGACTTTAAAATTAAAACCCTTTTTTACCTTTATTTATCTAATTTAATTTAAATTTTTACAAATATGTTT
>JAMXBC010001047.1:0-10174 GCA_024138005.1 Lumnitzera racemosa
AGTTAAGGGGGAAAAAATTTTTTTAAAATAATTTTTAAATTTTTTAAATTTTAAATTTTCTAACTTTTAATTTAAAAAAAAATTAAATTTAAAAAGATAAAAACAAGGATCCTAATTTTATAATGTAGTTTTTATAAATAAAGGTTAATTGCCATTTAATTAATTTTTCAAATTTTTAAAACAAAATAAAAATTGAATAATTTTATTTCTTACAAACTTAGAATATGTTATATAAATTATTTTAATTTGAAAATTAAAATTTTCAAGGATTTCTAAAAAAAATATCGTATTTTTTCCAAAAAGTAAAAAACAATTAAATTTTTTGAATAATTTTAAAAGTAGCAAGATTTGAAAATGGAAAACAAGTTGTATATGGATTTTAAATTAAAAAGTAAATTGGAAAAAAAACAATAATAAAGTAAACAACATTAAACTCTAAGTAACATAAAATTTAACATTAAATAATAAATAATTCAGACTTTATTATTGCATTTTTAAATTCCTTTTTAAATAATAAAAAATAAAGAAATTAAAAAATGAGGGAAACTCAAGAAAGTTTTCAATATTTTAAATTGTTAAACTATAACTAAATTAAGTTATAATAATAATTTTATGATAAAATTTCTTTTTTTTATAAATTCCTTCTTAATATATAAGGAACTTTTAAAAGGATTTGATTTTAAATAATAAAGGGAAAAATATTTTAAAACTTTATTTTAAATAGAAAGTGAAAAATTAATCTTTTTTTAAAAATTTTTTAAAGAGGTAATTTTTTTTAAACCTTAAAGATTTTGTTTTTAATTATACCCTTTAAATTTAAAATATAATAATTTTTTAAGAATAAAAGTATTAAAAATTTTTTTAATTATTTAATTATTTTAATATTTTCTTCTTGGGTTATAAAAAAAAAAATTGGATTTTGTTTAAAAATAAATAAATTAAAAGTAAAAAATAGGTTTTAATAAAATTATCAAAGTCTTTAAAAATTTTATATTTTAATAAGAAAATAAAAAAAAAACCTTTTTAGCATCTAAAAATTTTTTTTTTAAATTTAATTGTTATATCCCCTTTTTAGGTTTATATTTGAAATTTAAATTATAGGGGTTTTCTTCCTTTATTGGACCAATATAAAAAGGAATTTGAATTATCCCAAAATAATACCCTCAACTATAAAATATAATGAAACCAAATTTTTTTTTTCCTGTTAACTTTAATATTTGGGTCAATTTCTTAAAAATTATTTTTCAAGTTTGATTACTTAACAAATAAATTTTATATTTTATTTATGGGAAATTCAATTAAAAATTGAAAAAAAGTAACAATTATAAAAAGTAAAAAGGGGCAAAAATCCAATACATTTTTTGGGGACATATTACCATATAAACCCAACCCAAATGTAAACATATCACCTGAAAGAAAGGTCCCCATATGGGTTAGTAAAAGCTCAATGAATAACTATTTTATATTAAACAAACAAATCAAAGATATGGGTTATATATACTTGAATCTAATCAATAAAAAATATAAAAAGTCATTTTAGTGTTTTAAGCATAGTAATTCTTTACTCTTATCGCATAAGGGGTTCCCTAAGATAATATTAACAAATTTAAACGATACCCCCTTATTAGCATAAAGATACATGTAGAACAATTTGAGACTAAGTTTATATTTCCAATAATAACAACAATAAGAAAATAATTTATTTTAATTAATCCAGTATTACCCCATCAAAACATAGCTCACTACAACAATGGAACTAGCATCCCACGCTACCAAATTGATCAATTACAAAATAACTTAACCTAACAAAGAAAAGGGTTTAGTCAACGAAAATTATGTCTATCTTCCCTTTTTCATGCGATTTATATATTATATGTGTGGGGATTTTTTTATTGCTTTTTTTTTCTTTTGACTTATTTTCCATCTCCCCAAATTTGAGCAAAAAATAAACCCAAAAACCGTACATGTTCAATGGATGAAACTAAACCATCAAAGGAATTAAACTACAAATGCACTCTACCGTGGAGTGCTGCCCCTTTGAAGGTCCCATTCAAAAACCTTTAAAACCCTAGAATTTATTGGTTTTATTTTTGGGCTTGGAATTTTCAAAACCGCCCTTAGGGTTGTAAAGGCTTTTTTATGCTTGTTGCCCCCCTTAAATACCCCTCAATCATTTTTGTATGCAAATTATATTAAAATTTAGCGCAAATTTTAATGTGGATTTGATATTTAATAGTGCACTATTTTTTTTTACTTCGGAATATTTTTTCACAATCTTTTTGGGGTACTCGATTTTGGTCAACAAAAGGGTTTAGGATAAAAAAATTTATAGTGCAAAATTTCGACACTTACCAAAACAAAACGCGCCCGGATTGATTTTGTCACCCTAATATCTAATACCTAAATTTTGGGCCCCGAAATAACGAATTTTCTGATCGACAAAAATCAATTGTACAGCGCAACAACTTTCTCCTGTGATAAACAATAAATACAGTTTGTTCATGTTGCTAAATATGTGCAGCGACTTCATCGTATCGAAATTCAAAAACCTTTTTCAGATATGGAAAAGCATAGCCACGTTCAAGACAATATTATATCATGTAACAGCAAATAACGATTTATTATACCACATAAAGGGGGAATACTGGCAAACAATATATGATCGAGAATTTTTTCCACAAAAAACACCATCACAGGGCAATTAAAAGGGTTTTGTTTGGTGTTTTAACCAAAAAAAAGGAAATGAAAGATGTTTGTATCTAAGATGAGTTTTTTTGGGGGGGAAGGTACTTAATTATAGGTTCCACAAATTAAAGGGTTGTTTTTTCCTTGACTTTTGATTTTTTTATTAAGAATTTAGACACTTATAAAATTAAATTTGCAATAGTGCGGGTGAAAAATAAAACAGATTGTAAAAAGGAAAGGGAAAGATAAAAAAGGGACCAATTGACAAGTTTGAAGCATTTTTGCATTCTTTTTTTTTTTTTTTTCTTTAAATACACGATCAAGACAACAGTAAAACGAAATTTAAATTTACTAACAGATATTCGTAGCAGCAATTGAAAGCTTTTAAAAAGAAATTTAAAAAAATGAAAACTAACTAAATAGAAATAGTAAAAAAAAAAAAACTATCTTTTTTTGAATTTTAAAAAAAATACTAGGGGACAATCACCATTAATGGGTAGGGAATAATGTAAAATTATTAATGAAAATATTTAAAATATGATAGACCTATATAAGTGACCAAAAAATAAAAAATTGTTAAAAATTAAAAGTTAAATATTTATTCTCATTACTAGAAAATTTTAAGAATGAAATAAAAAAAAAAAAAAAATTTTAAAATTTAATTTTTCAATGTTTAAATTATAAATTTCAACAACTATAAAATGAAATCTCTTTCTTCGGCTGTGGTTGTTCGAAAAAGGGAATCTCATTAAACATTTTTTCCCCCTTACCGGTCTGAGAAAAGAACAGTCAAGCCTCTTTTCTCTCCCCCCCACGTTGTAGAATGAGAAAAACCCTCTCTAATGGGGGTAATCTACCACTCTGTGAATTAGTTTTGAATAACAACTCACTGCCTCACTTTCAACCTTGATCAATTTTCACATATTTATTCACATTTTTCCCATTTTTCAACTAGGGGTAAGTCTTAGTTATCCCCTGATTTAGCCTACATATTTTCCAATCTAGGAGTAAGTACTTTTGTTTCCCCCATTTACCCACATTTATCCCTATTCAAATTTTTAGTGAGTATAATCTGAAATTGAAATTAATCAATATTCGAATTAAGTCCTCTTTTTTTTCACTCTCGAATTTTTTCCTTTTTCATTTTACTTCGTTCTTTTTTCCATTCCTCTTCCCCCTTTTTAAAAGTACACTCTAGTTAGTTTAAACTTTTGTATCTTTGTAAAAACCTAGGGGAAAAAAAAAGAAGAAGAAATCAAAATATCACCCCTTATTTTGGCCTTCTAATTAATTACTTATACTTTTCATAAAAAAATGGGAAAAATAAAAAAAGGAAATTGTCAATTGACAGACCAAAAAGTGGTACGATTCGAGGAGCTTATTATCTTTGATTAGCTTAGTGGGACAAGCAAAAAGAGTTTCCCATGTAGGGAAAGAAGGTTGATAAATCTATAAAAACTGCCGTGATGAATGTTTTTTGGGAAGGGTTTGAAAGATTTTGGTAGCTTCATTCACATTGGCCCGGGGTAATAAAAACACCTCCATAATCTTTGGTATGGTGCGGAAAATATAACTGATGGACCTTAGCAGTCCTACGCTGTGCTTATTTAAAGATGGGAACTCTTTTAAACATTAAAAAAAATTAAATTTAGAATCAGTTTCTCCCGGGACAGATCCGGGAAAAAATAAAACCAAATGACTAAGTTAATGCAAAATTTTTGGGAGTATCATTGGGAAGGTATTGAAAAAAAAACTCGAGAATTTGAAAAAAGGCCTCAAAAAAACTTCCTAGGTGTAAGGTGAAGTTAATGTAAGGAAACCTTTGAGAGAAGAAGTTTGGGTTTGTAGAATTACGTAAAGTACAAAGTGCCTTAAATATGAGCATCTCTCAGATTTTTGTTTATTTGTATTTCAGAAGCAAAATTTGTCTTGAGATGCGGCATTTGGTTTTGTGATGGCTTTTGGTCTCATAAAGGGAAGGCAAATTTTGGGAAAGGAGCTCGAGAAAATTTAACACACCTACAAAACCCAAAACCAAAACACCAAAAATTCAAAAATATCTCCTCTGAAACCCCACAAAAACCAAATTCAACAAAAAACCCAAAAACAAAAGGGGCAAAAATTCTCCCACCATCAAAATCTACAAATCCTAACACAAAGAGCCTTAAAAATCAAAAACCAAAACACCCACACAGCTTCTTTTCAAAACAACAAACCAAACAGCCAAAATAACATCAAACCAAACTACTTTGTGAATACCACTTGAAGAAAATGTTTTTAAAACCCACAAAAAACCCCCCATTTGATAAACCTAAACTTTTTTGTCCCAAAAACTGTCTTTAAGTCTGAAAGATCAAAACCTTAAAAACCCAAGGCAAGGATAGAAAAGCATGAGAAGGTAACGAAGAAGTCAAAACATAAATTGATCATTTTTTGACCCAGAAGGAGTAGGGGGTTTAGTAAAGGGAAAGTAAGGATGTTAGAAAGGCAGCAGTTAAAAAAAAAAAAGTTAAAAAAATTTAATACACTCAAGGTATGCTAGGAGGAAGGAAATTTTGGTAAACATTCTATTTGGGGTTGGGGTAATGACTTGCAGACATCGCTGCCAAAAGCTACCGGGGGGGTAAGGTTTTTTGCGAAATTTTCAAGGGTTGGGGTAACCTTGGTTCAACCTTTTAATACCAAAAACAAACTAACCTTTCCGGGTTTTTATGGGAAAAAAAAAATAAAACAAATTTTTTTAAAAAAAAAAGGGGGGATTTTATTTTTGATGGGTTTTTATGCCCCATGGGCCTTTGGGGGGTGGGTTTTTTTTTTGGGTTAAAGGGGAAAGTTAAAAAAATATTTTTAAAAAAATTTTAAGAAAAAAATTGGGGGGGGGTAAGGTTATTTAAAATTTTTTAAATTTATTTTCCCAAACTTTTATTAAAAAAAAAGAAAAGAAAAAATTTTTTTTTTTGAAATGGAGGAATTTTTTTTAAAAAAAGGAAAAAAGAGGGAAAAAAAAAGAAAAGGGAAAAAAGAATTTAAAAAATAAGAAAATTTTGAAGTTTTTAAGGAAAAAAAATTTGAAATAAAAAATTTATGGGAGAAAAAAAAAAGGGTTTCCCCCCCCAAATAATTTCCCAAAAATAAAGTTTTTAAAAAATTTTAACAGGGCCCTTGTTTTGCCAAATTAAATGGGGGAAGGAGGAAGGAAAAGCAAAAACCTATGGAAGGGGGGGAGGGTATTTTTGGTTAAAACATTGGAAACCCCTTGGATTTTTGTTTAGGTTGCCCAAAAGAAAAGAGTAAAAATATGATGCATTGAAGGAAGTATACCAACAGAAAAAACAAAACAACGTTGGGGGAAGAAAAAACATGGGAAAAAAGGGGGGGAAAAAGGGAAAAAATTAAAAAAAAAAAAATTAAAAAGGGAAAAAAAACCAAAAAAGAAAATTTTTAATTTTAAAAAACCTTTTCCCAAAAAAAATAAAACCCAAAAAAAAAAATTTTTTAAAAAACCCGGGGGAAATTGGGGAAAGAGGGGAAAGGGCAAGGAAGTGCTTTTGTTAAATTTTTTTTAAACTTTTTAATCTTAAAAACAAATCGGACACGGGGGAGGTATTTTTTTAGATCGTTTTTTGGGTTTTTACAGAAGGGTAAAGTGATCTTGACTGAAGCTACAGAAGAGGGTTTTAAAAAAGAAATCCAAATTGGGGCCTTCAAAGCCCAGGACTAAAAAATTACCATGGGAATTTTTTTTCCACCAATATTGGCTGTCATTAGAGCTCGATTGTTTTAAAACTGTTCAACTTCTTTGCTACAGGTAATTTCCCAAAATCTCTTTAATTCTACCATCTTATCTTATTCCTAAAATTCCCTCCCCAATCCCGCTTTTCAATCAAAACTATCTCTTTTTAATGTCTTTTAAAAATCATTTTCCAAATTTAGAAAAAGATTTAAAAAAACCTCCAACAAAAAGTTTCTAAAAACAAGGCTTCTACAGGGAGGGTAATACAGGTTTAAAATTTTTAGTGCTCATGAATGTTTTTATTATCTTAAGAAAAAGAAAAGAGAAAGGGTACACTTAACTATAAAGTTAGACATCAGCAAGGAATGTAAGGGGAAGGGGATTTTCTTAGAGAGATCCTTCGGGGGTGTAAAAGAAAAGGGTTGAATAGATCATGTGGTGGTTTCTATAGGGGAATACAATGTCGTAAAGGGAAAGGGGAGGCAGGTGAAACCAACTTGAGGTTAAAAAAGGGGGACCCTATCCCCAACTCTTCATATTTATTGCTACTGTTTTTTCAAAAAGCAAATTTTTCCTGTGAATCAAGGTCAACACGGGGATTGTGGATGAGGAGAGAGTGTCCAATATAAATGATTCTTTTTCACGGGAAAATTTGGAGAGTTTCAAAGGGATTTTAAATGAGTATTGTTAGCTTCGGGCCAGCAAGAAAAATTTTCCCAAAAATCAAACATTTCTTTGGAAATAATGGCCAGAAAACATAAGAAGAAGACCGTAAAACAACAAATTTAGTCACTAAAGATTCAGGGATTTCTTAGGATTTCCCAAAAGTTTGGGGTCACTTTAAAAAAGGAAACTTTTTTAAATTTCCCGAAATATAAATTGAGCAAAAAGTAAAAAATGAAAACAAAAGACGCCCTTTCCGACGGGCAGGGAACCCCTTATTAAAGCAATACCCCCTTCAATTCCCACATACTCTATGGAGTGTTTCAAAATTTTCCCATTGGTTGGGGAATAAAGTGAACGGCCCATTTAAACTTTGGGGGACAAGTAAGATAAGGGGAAAGTTCACTTGTTTAATTGAAGACCTACAGAGACTAAAGGGGGGGGGTGGCAGGGAAAAAGACCTGCAACAGTTTAACCATCATTGCTTACAAGCTTGCTTGGGGAGCAATGAATAATCCAAGGCTCTTTGGGTCAAATACAAAAGGCCAATACTTTCCTATTCAAATTTTAGAGATGCAACAAAGGAGGCAAGGGGATCATGGGGGGTGGGCTAAATTTTGAAGGGAGAGAATTTTTTTTTCTTAGAGGGGTTTTGGGAGTTTGGAAATGGGAAAGAAATCGGGGGATGGAAGGATTGTTATTCCAACCTAAAAAAATTTTTTTCTGGTAAAAATCAAGAAGTGGACTAAAATTTTACAATGGATAATTCCGAACAAAGAGGATAGGTCAGGGGGGGGGGGGGCTAAATACAATCAAGATTTCACACAACCCGCAGAACTCAAGGGAAAAAAGAGATATTCAACCTGTTAAGAACAAAAGGACAGACTCCTTTGGCTGTTCACGAAAAACGGGGACTGTATGTAAAGTTGGCTTATTTTTCATTGGGGGTGAGGATGACAGGGTAGAATTGCTTCGTCTTTACAGACCAATCAACAAAAAATGGAAATTTGGGTTGGGAGCTTAGACTTATAACCAAAGTCAAAAATTTTCTAGGCGAGCATAACAAATTTTACCTTTATGTAAATTAGCAAAGAGGAATATAGTGCATACAGGGGATGTGTATTCTGGGGAGAAGAAAAGTGGTGGGTTACCTTATTTATTGCCCCTTGGACAAATGGGTGGGTTTGGAGCGTTGGGTTTCGAAAGAACACGATCAAAGTAAAAGGTTCCATTTTAGCTTCGCGCGGGGTTTGAAGAGACTATACCAAATCAATATATGGAAAAAGTCGCGTTGAGTAGCGGGACTGGGGACCCTTTGGAAAAACCCCAACCCAGGGGATATAGTAAGGTTTCCTTTTTTCTTCAAGGGAAGGGCAATCTTTTAGCAAAAGACGGGAGGCTGAGAAAGGGCTCAGGGTTTCTCAAAATTTAAAATGGAAGGCTCCAGAGAGTGGAATTTTAAAAGTGAATGGGGACGGTGGATCTAACCCCGTGCAAAGGGTTGGTGTGACAACAAGGATCACAAGGGACTATGGTGGTGAAATTTGTGGGGATTTTTAAAAGTGTTAGTTTAAGACAAATACTAAAATGTTGAAGTGTGAGCCATTAGAGAAGCATTGGCTTCATTAAAGCTAAAGGGTTGATTAAATCAGATGCAAGATAGTTGAATGCTCGAAAACCAGCAATTGTATGAAAAGTGGATGGCCAGTAGATTTCTGATAGAAGAAGTATGGAAGAACGAAATGGGTCAAAGGGGTTTGATTCCGAAAAGTGCAAACTCAGTAGCAGATTAGGTAATTAACTATACAAAGAGGTAGATGAGTCCTAGTGATAGGTATTGAGGACCCATCCAACTTGCGTAGACTACTTAATCTTGATTTACCATGAATTGCAGTTAAAATAATGGTAATGCTAATGTAACTTAACGCTAGATAAAATGAAAATATCTCTCGTTTTAGATAAAAAAAGTTACTGGTAGAAAAATGTTTACATATTATTGTAATTATATCATATCTATAACTTATAATATTCATAAAGCTTAATAGGATGAAAAAAAATTCGTTTAAAAAATGATTAGATTGATCAATATATTCATAAGAAGTTAAAATAACTAACTTTTACATTTTTATAATACATATGTATTAAATGAAAATTAACTATTAATTTTAAAAAAATTACATTAATATATAAAACTATATAGTTTTGTTTTTATAAAATATATTAGAAAAAACAATTGAATGAAAATTACTAGTAAAGTAGAAAGAACAACTCAATGGAGATATAAGTATTGTATTGTATCTTTTCATGGCAAATTTTATTATTAACAATGGTATAAATTATTAGGTAATCAAATTATCAATAATCTATATTCATTTTCACAAAATTAATTGTAAATAATTTATTAAATCAAGTCATAGAATTGTTATTGTTTATTAATACTTTATGTGATGAGATTAAAATACTGTAATATGGATAGTGTAATTATTTTTTATGGTATTACTTATAAAATAGTAATTGAAGAGAATTTATTTTAAGTAGATATAATTTGTAATTAATGAATATAATGTTATTGGTTTTTGTGGGAAAAAAGTTTAATACATGTAGAAAGAAAAATGGTATTCAAGTAATAAATAAATCTTAAAAAGAGTAAACAAAAAATATGGGATTTGAAACAAAACCTCATGTTTGTAAATTAATGCATAACCATTAGGCATTCCTCAAATATATCATGTTTTGCTCTTAAAATATATATTTTAGTATATTTTTTTAAAAAAAAAATAAAAAGTAACTTTTCCCAAGTTTAAGGAGTTAACGCTCTTATCCCCACCCATAAACCCACCCCTATTATACATAACAATACTAATATATGGTTAACTATGGTAACATGTAACTTATTGCTAATATAATAATCTTATGTCTAAAATATGAAATACAATTGTAAAAAAATTTTAAAAATTAATAGATAAAAATTTAATTTTTTTTTTGTAAATTAAAAACAAACTAGGAATTCATTATCTCCAAAAAAAAAAGGGTTTTGGTTGTATTTTCCACTTTCATATTTTTGCTTTCATTACCTTTTACTTCTTTAACTTT
>JAMXBC010001048.1:0-10174 GCA_024138005.1 Lumnitzera racemosa
TGGGGAATTAAAATTTTACATTACGAGTTGAAAAAAATTTCTAAGGTTCGAGTTTAAAACAATACTTAGAAATTGAATTAGAATCGAATTTAGAAATAGATGCGAAAACCGAACCCGAACCTAATCCCAAACCTAGAAAAATTTGAAAAAGACCTAAGACCTAGATAATTAGGTATATTAAACCCTAAACAAAACATAACAATAAGTTTATAGGATAAAACGAACCTAAAAATAGTTATATGAAAAACAAAACCACGTTTCTGTTATAGGGAAAATTTGGCGATGACTTGAGCGAGTCATACCTCGAGTGAGTGGCAAGGATCAGGGTAAGTTAGGATTAATACTTATTGTATTTTAAAGGGCTTCAGATTATGTTTGGGTTTTATCTTATTAGATAGTTGGTTGGTTTTCATGTGTTTGATTATGAGTAATGTTATGATTCTGTCTGTTGTTTTTGGCTTGTATTGTATGAATTGTATGAAATAAATTGATCACCCTAAACTGGAAACCTAATCAAATATACGACCTAAAATCATAATCGGACCTATATGGCAACCCATTGGGGGAACTTAGGACTCTTCGGCCAAATACCGACCCCTTCGAAAGGGATAGCGCAAGATTGCAATGGGTCCCTTCTTTATCCTTAGTCGAACTAAGTGACAGGGGAGGAGGTCGCGGTGAGGTAAAGACCAATGGGTCGAAGGTAGTTGCGAGAGGAGCGAGGTCTCCATTGCACAAGCCTGGGTTTGGTTTATGAAACTGTTTCATTAACGTAACTCCTCAACCCGGATTAGAGCGAGTTGCAATTTCTCTAATCTCCGACTGGGGTTTGGGCAACGTCATGTGATGACATTTTTCTTGAACATGCATTGCACCTAATAAATTGATTGATAACCTGTTATGTTTGTGGTATAGTTTTTAATCCTCCATCTTAACTTATTAAGCTGTGGTTGCTCACATCCATATAGACTCGGCTGGTGCTGGCTAGAAAGCGGCATACAACTACTCTGAAGCTAGTAACTGCTGGATCCGAGGAGTGAGGAAAAATAAATTTGAAGAACAAACATAATTCTTAAGGTCTAAGTTTTTTATTTTAGAATTTTTCATTTTTGAATAATGAAATAACTGAATTTAGTATATATATATAAATTTTCTCACTTTCTTTAGGTAAATGATTTATTTAAGTTTCAAAATGTTTACTTCAAAGCGGGGTTAGTCATGGATGCCTTGTGTAAATCAGGTCTAAGATAGCGGTTGTAAAGGCCAACTTCTATCTTTTGAATCTTACACAGCGGGGTTGTTATGACTCTGCCGCTTCGGGGCGTGACACCAATGATACTTCGATTATTGCTTCTCTTTTCTTGTAGGAGATTGTTCATTACATGATGTATCGAGAAGTGAATGTCAAACAGAGACCTAAAGTTCTTGAGTCATTTCTAAAGAACCCTGTGTTTTTCAGATGGGGACCAAATTACTATTCAGTACTTTTTGTCACCCTTAAATTGAGGGGCCCAAACAAAGGTAGTTGATCGGGTACTTTGGAAAACATTGCTCTGAGCTACAGTGGGAAAGAACTTGGCTAAATTAAAACGTTCGTTTGCTTGTAGTCAAATTCGCTACAATCGAATAATGCATAATACCACCAAGCGACGTCCTTTGAAGTTGTCTATAGTTTTAATCTTTTGAGTTATCCCTTAATCATACCCTTTGTGGGTTGTATTCGAGTAACAAGACTTTGAACGGGGTCAAGCAGAGTCCCTATAAGACTCTACGAAAAAATTACTGGGCAAATCAACCAACTACCAAAAGAATGAAAGAGAACCAAAGGGGTAAAAAAACAAGACAGTTTTATTTCTAAAATTTAGTATTTTATACCCCACAAGGGAAAGCTTTCCATGCAAGAGAAAAACCAAGTTATCTATACAGGTTAAAGGACCCTTAGAATCTTCTAAAGATCACGACGCCCCTAGAAATGGAGCCCCGAAATTATTGGTTTTTTGACACCTAAACTTGTCCGACCTTAATTCATTCATCCTATGAAGAACTGAACGAAGGCCAATCAGATTTGACCCAAATCAAAAATTAACCAAGGTACGAGCGGGTTTTTTCATCTCCGGGTTCTTTTAAAATTAAGTCTCTTTAAACTGACCATTTTAAATCCTACTCTTTTAATACCAACCCTTATAGGTTTAAAGAAAATCTTTTAATTTTAAAAACTTTTAGTTCCCAAACCAAACCCAAATTTTGGGAAAAAAAATATTTCATTATCCCAATGGTGTTTGGTTTATAACTTAAGCCACTAATTCTGTGAAAAACTAATTTTTTTAAACAGTTTAAAAAAAATGGGAATTTGATCAAATGATTTTTAAAAACCCCTTTTGAGTACCATTAACCCTTTTCAAATTTAAAACAAACTTAAAAATCACCTTTTAATTTTAAAAAAAAACTTGATTATTAGTTACCTAATTAAAATAAACAAAATAACATAAACTAAAGAAAAAGAGAAAAAAGGGTTTTTTTATTTTTATCGCGCCTTACCCCCCCACATTTGGAATTAGTATACATAGTTCTTTTTAAAAACTTTAGCAAGTGAAGTTGATTTTAATTTTTAAAAACAGACTGAATTTTACGTTTTATTCAATTTGGGTTTATTTAAGAAAAATTCCAAAAAAAAGGATCTTAAATTGAAATTCTTATTTGAAAATTTTCAAATTCCTAATTTTTTAAAAAAGATCTATTTATTTTTATTTTTTTCAAATCGATTTTCTAGGGGAAAAAAGAAATTAAAAACTTTTTTTTTTCCATTTACTTATTTTTTTTTTATTTTTTTATTTATTTCTATTTATTTAAACAAAACAAAAAATAACTAAATAAGCTACTTTTTCTTTTTTTTTTATTTTTTCCCCCCTTTTTTCCCCATTTTATTTTCATTTTCATTGATTACATATTTCAAATAATAAAAACAATAATAAAAAAAAAAAATAAAATTTTTTTTGAAGAGAATCGAACCCGGAATGGGTACGAATTGGGTTTTTGTGTCGGTCTCGGGGGTTGGCATGGGTTCGATTTTAGTTGAACCTCCGGTTGGTTTAGGTTGTTTGGGGTTGGGCGCCGGGGGTTTGGGTAGTTGGGTCCTCATTGGCATCTGATTACTCCACGTAGCATCGTCAATAAGGTGTCCAATCCGGCAATACTACGTGTCAAACACGTGAACAAGAGATTCCCAAACTCGGGCAGTCTAAAAAAAAAAAAAACTTGTAGCCTCCTCCAAATTCAAACCAAACCTAAACCCAAATTCAAAATGCAATACCCCCAATACTCATCCATTAACCATTGCTTTTTCCTTTTTTAGTAGCAATTAAATTACACAAGGGACTTGGCTCCAAGCTAAATATAAATCTAACCCTAAGTTTAACGCCAAAATTCAAAAATTTTAATTTAAAAAAAAAAATCTATCCTAATAAAATTGTTTTTTTCAACATTTTTTAAAAATTTTTTTTTTTTTTTCAATTTTTTTTTTGAAATTTTTTAATTTCAAAAAAAATTTTTCTTTATTTTCTTTTTTTTCAAAATTTTCCCCCAAATTTTATTTTTTCTAATTAAAAATTTCTTTTTTTTTATGCTTTTCTATTTTTTTTTTTTTATTTTTTGTTTTTTCCAAAAATTTTTTTAAATTTTTTTTCAAATTTCTTAATTTTTTGGGTTTTCTTTAATTTTTTTTTTTTTTTTGTTTTTCCTAATTTTTTGACCTATTGAGAAAAGAAAAAAAAAAAAAAAATAAAAAAAAAGGGTAAAAATTGGGTGTCCCATAGAGGGAAAAGGGAATCAGACTACTGGGCTTTTAATTGCATCGAGCCTAAAGACTGAAGGGCTAACGAGGTAAAAACCTCTTCTCTAACTAAATCCTTTAAAGCTGATTTTCTCCTTGCCAAAGTTGAGTTTTTTTGTTTTGACAAAATCTCACGTGGCCAATGACCTCGAATTTTTAAAATTATATCCAAATGGAAAATGCTTTGAAAAAGCCAACTTTGCGCACTTGCTTGTCTTTTTTGACCCAACCCCTTACTTAGTAACATTACTGCCGAGAATTGAGAGATCCCATGCATCATCCCTCCTGTTGGGAGAGCCCAAACATTTACTCACACCCCTGCTTGACTCCCAAACCAACTTGTCCCCGCTTTGTCTATATACCCAATAGCACTACCAAAAAGATTGCTACCACAATCGGGGCCACTTGTAAACTGTTATTAAATAATTGTTTTTATTAAATATTTATTTTTACTCTTTGATACTTTGTATTTTACTTTTTTAGAACGATAGCCTTTTTGTCTTTTTCCTTTTTTTAGGTAGGCGCCCTAAATTACTGGTATAAATACCATTTTATAGTAGCAGCAATTTATCAATTACTTTTAATTACGAATATTTTTCCTTTTTAAATTTTTGTTTTTTTTTACTCTGTTTCCTCTTTACCTCCCCCTTAAAAAAGGTTTAGTAGCAAAAATCTCACGGACTAATTCGGCATCAAATCAACCGGCAAGTCCTTAAAGTTCCTTTAGGATCAATTTCCTTTAGACTGTTAGTAGTTTTGTTTATTTTCCCCTCTTTTTTTTCCCTTCCTGCGCTTTTCCCCATCACTCTTTTCAAGTTTTTGGGAAAGCTTGGACCCACCCCTTGGATCTCTTATCTTTCATTGTTTAATCCCATCACCTTGGACTCCTAAACCCCTAGTAAAATGTCCTGTATTAAGTATCAGGTACAACCTTTTTTTGAGAATCCTTTTCATTTTGGCCAGGTGCTACCTCTCTGACCTTGTCGCCTCCCTCGTAGCCCAAAAGTTTTTTACCCAAAGTAGTAACTTAGAAACTATATAGCAACAATTTTCACTTTCCAAATCCTCATACTGATAATAATTAAAGATCGTTCATCTTTTTTTCCAAATCCAAATAGTTGTTTGCACCCCCAAAACCTTTGTTTTTGGGATCTAAGCTTCACATGGTCAGCAGTTTCGAGTAACCACTTGTTCCTCTTTTTTATTGACTCTTCATCTTCTTCCTCATCAAACATCCAGCAACCCTCCATCGACTCATCCTCTTACCCCTACCTTAGCTTGTTAGCTAATTTCTATTCTCTTAAAGTCGACAGTTTGTAGGTTTTGTACAATTTAAAAACAGGTTATAAACCAAGCAGAATAGCTCTAGTCAAGTAGCTAGGGGTTGGCTCCCTCACAATTCATTCATCTGTACTTTCGGGGGGGGGTAAGATTGTCGTCCATAGGGGAAACATTACTATTATCACCCCAAATACCAGTATTAACACTGGGGGTCCATCATTCTCTTCGATAAACTTGGAAACAAATTTAGGATTACAAAAAAACAAACTTTGTTTTTTTCCAAGCCAAACAAGCTTATACAAAACACTCCTTTACTAAAAGCAACTAATCCAAGCACAACAACTATTTAAAAAAAACGTCAAACCCAAAATGAAAACTTGCTTTTTTTCGTACGTTCAAATATATAGAAAAAAAGTATAAAACCACAGTGAACTCTACTCCTTCTACCCAATAAAACCTTATAGCTAACTTCTATGTAACCACAAAATACTATCACAACAAAAAATCTCATAAAAACTCAAACACAACTTACTCAAACTAACCTCCCTTTTAAAATCAAATAATAAAAACCGGTTTTTTGGATTTGAAAGTTGGTTGTAAGGGTAATCCAACTTATGGAAAGTTTTAAAAAAAGGGAAAAATAGGCGCGAACGGGAATGAAAATAAAAACAAGCAACCCTCGATCCGCTCCAAGATAGACATACTAAGGAACTATGGGATTTCGGGCCCTTTAAATAATGCATAAGCTTGTCCCCTAAGAGTACTTCCACCAGCCTTTTCTTAAAAGGGTTAAAAAATAAGAGAAAAAAAAAGTAATGGAGAACAATGCTCATGAAAGGGGGAAGTGTATACCGATATTATGAAGATAAAAAGTCATTTATGCCTACATGAAATAAGGGGTATTTATCTCAAAAAGTTGGGGGCATCCTGCTTAAAATGGAAAAGACAAAAAGAGTAATGTTCAAAAGAAGTAATGAAAAGGGAATGAGAAAGGTAAAAATGAAAATAAAAACAAAAAATGGATCTTTGCAGAAGACCCTGTCATTAAGGTCTCGAATCATGGAAAGTAGCTATAGTTTGCGCCTGGCAAAAAAGTGGATATTATTCACCACCTGGGCCGTTCAATGATGATGTCAAGCCGGGGTGAAAATTTTTGTACCAAATTGTTCAAGTGATTTTTCCAAGGCGAATTTACCCAAAACGTTTTGGGAGGCTTGGATTTAGGTTAATGAGCAGCTTTTTGGATAGGTTTGAGTTTTTTTTCGAATGTACCCTATTAGTATTGGGACATTGATGAATATAAAGGGTCCTACTCGAAAAAGGCATCATTTGGTAAATTACAGAAACTTGGACCTTTTTTGTGGGGCAAAAAAAAAAAGAACTCGTTCGACCAGTTTTCTACCCTTAGCTCGGGTTAAAAGTCCATTATCTGATTTCTATCAGTGCACGTTATTTTGTTTATTATAAAAAAAGCTTGAAAAGTTAGATATTTTTTTTACAAAACCGCATCATATAAAATTTCAAGACTCATAATATTCTTGTTATTCATTTTTATTTTGTTATTGTAATTATTCATTGTTTTTTGTTAAAATTTTTTTTAAAAATATTTACTTTGAAAAGACGAAGTACTAAATGAAAAAAAAAATTTTGATTACAAAAATGGAAATAAAAAGATAGTCGATATATTTAATTTTATTATCCACATTTTTTATAAAACGTTATAATAAAGATACTAATTTTATCTCTTAAAAAAATTGGTACTAAAATAAAAAAAAATTTAAATTTCAAATACTTCTACTAGCTTACCCCAAATGTAATTTTTTGGCCCTTTATTTGTTGAGGGGACTGGCCAAAACCCCTTATTAAATCTTGATAAATATTCTTTAAATCTAAATTTATTAAAAAATAATGAGATCATAGTAAATTTAATGAATAAATTAATATTAAAATGGGGGTTGGACCATAGAAAAATCTTAATAATATAAATCTACCATAATAAAAAAGGGTACTCTTGATTTTTGGTGGTGGCGTATGAAATAATAATATAATTACTCTTAATTTACTTTAAAATCATATTTTTTAATTATGGTAGAAAAAAAATCTTTCCGACTTTTTTTGCAAGTTTCAAAAAGCAAAAATCTCTATTTTTAATCCTTTTTATTGACATATTGTTTATAGGAATCTAAATATTTTTTGAATCTTTCATCCTTTAACCTGTCTAACTTATACAATAAGGGTTTCATTTTTTTTACCCTTTAACCTCTCGTATCTTTTTATTAGATGGAAACTATACAAGGTTTTTTAAACCTTAAAATATACCGGGGTTTCCTTGATTAGGGTTGGAAAACATTACAAATAAAAAATTCGCTTGATAAAAAATGATGAAATTCAACTAAGTGAACAACTTTTAACCCTTATTCAAAATCAGCACATGTGGGATGACAATTGAAACTCGCAATTCAATATAATACATTACCCTTTTAATTTTTTTAGATCTCAGGGTGATCCTTTATTCCTGGAAAAAAAGTAAAATAGAACCTATAATACATTACTAATATTTTTTTTATTAAGTTTAAAATAAAGAGTTTAAATACACGTGCTAGATATAAAGAAGTGTATTGAATTTATCAAACATTAATGTAATACAGAGAAAAAACATTGATTAACTTCTTCATAATATTGAAATTTTACTTTATCTCTCAAACATTGAAAAAATAAATTGGGGTCGTTTGGGTTTTTAGGATTTTACGGTATACTTTTAGAAATTATAAAAGGGTGAATGTATGGTTTAGAAATTTAGGACAAAAAAAATTTTAAAAAAAATTATTTTATGATTTTGTTACAATTTAATTTACAAAAAAAAAAATGTACAATTAAAATCTAAAAATTGGGGTTTTATTTTAAATTTTCCTTAAAGTTAGGGTTTAAATTTATTGATACTTTTTCTTTTACCTTTGTATTAAAAACATGTTCAACCACATTTTAAAGTGTTAAAAATTCCCTAAGTTTACCCACCTAATTTTGGGGTTGAGTTTGGGCTTAAAAAAGGAAAAATAAGTACTAAATGTTGAAGGTACTCTTTTGCAACACTCGACACCCAAGTCAGTAGAGTGGCCTGAGAGGTATTGAGAACTTCAATATCAACATTAAAATGCTTTAGAAAAAAAATATACTAAGATAAATATTGGCATTGGAGTCTCAAATGGCAATCCCAACCATTGAGCATCTAAAGGGTTTTATAGGTTGAGAGGGAACCCTTTAAATTTGGCTACGGATGACGATCCTTCTTTTTTGGTACTCTTCCCTTGGGAAGGATAGATGGTACATTCTCCCCTTTTAAAAGGAGTGGATCTCGTCTGATGGGTGAAACCCCAGTTTAAGGGGCCATTTTAAAACAACATAACCGAGAGGGATCCTTGCTTCTTGGCACCCCTCTATATTTTAAAAGGGCAAACCAAGGGTGATAGTATAATTTGCAACTCTATGGTCTTCTTCCTTTTTAGCAAGCTAAGCTAGAGAGTAAAATTGGTTGGGGTTTTTATGGACAATCGGATGTTTTAAGGGGGGGGCCCCTAAGCACCTATAAAAATTAGTCGATAATTGCGGACATGACATAATAACAAGATAACATAACACATTTTTAAAAAATGAATACAATGAAAAATGCAATCACAACAAAGATATAAAAATACGATTATAACACGAAAAATAGGATTATTTTATAACTTAGTCATTTGTTACCTCTATTCTTCAAATAACCATTGCATTAAAATATGTTTTATTGTATTTATATAATGAAAACATACCATAAAGCAATCCAAGAAAAAAATTTTTTTCAAAAAAAAGGGGTTTTTTGGTCTTTAGTGGTTATTAAAACCTTCCACCCCCCCTTTAAGGGCAAAAAATTACTTAAACCCTACCCCCTTTTTATTTAAAACCCCCTTTTAAAGATCCATTTAACCCTAAGCCCTTCCTCCACAATTGCTAGAGACAAAACCTAAGGTCCCATAAATTTTTGCACCAAAGAAAAGCTAAAAAGAGGATTGGGGAAACATCTTTTTTCAAAATTTCATTTTAACAAAAACCCTTTTTTGTTGATTTTTAAGAAAGGGTTTTTTTAAAATAGAAGCCTAAAGATGGAATTTAATGCTTTTAACCAAGTGCTTCCCCTCCATTTTAGATTTCAGGATACCCCTTTTAAATCCTATAAAAACAGCAATTTTTGATAGAAAATTTTAAAATATTAGATCAAAGCTTGTCCCCCGGCAATTCGGGTCCAAATTGTCTAAGCATTCGGAAAGTAAACCAATTAGATTAGAAATTTTTAAAAACCCTTAAAAACCCAAAACGATAAATTTTTCATATTTTTTAAATTTATAATATAAAAGAAATTAGAAAACAATCAAATTTAGAAATTTTTCTTTATATGTGCCTTAAAACGAATTTTAAGGTAATTGTACCAAAATTTAGGGTTTTTTTAAAAAATGTTACCATTGAACTTTAAAATTTACCACTAATTGAAAAATTTGTTGAAATAACCTATTAAAGGGGTTTAAATTTTAAAAATAACAATCCAAATCCCCAAAATTTAGCATTAAAAAAATGATTATTCAAAATAGTGTAAAAAGACGAAACTCCTAAAAATGACCTCGAAATGTACAAGGACTAAAGAAATTAATTAGGCAATAAAAGGAAATAATTGTATAAATACTTATGAGACACATTATTTTTATAGTATACCCATATATATAAAATATACCCGTAAATTTAAAACCCAAAATAATAATTATACATAATGAGCAATAAAAACGCAAAATTAAATAAAATAACCTTAAAATAAAAGATATTTAAAAACACAGTTTTAAAAAGTATAGTTAATACTACACATGACCCAAAAATAACCCCCCAACATATATAATATAATAAGAAATACATGATATTTTAAAAATATACTAAATGCTAAGTAATTATATAAAATATCAATAAATTTATTTAAAAAACAAACCCAAACTATCTAAAATTTTACCACCGACTTGGAAAATCTAGAAAAATACATGGGATTTC
>JAMXBC010001049.1:0-10154 GCA_024138005.1 Lumnitzera racemosa
ATTAGAGATTGATATGTTGCTAGGCTTTAAGGATTGTTTAAAGTTATATTCCTTAAAACTTTTCTAAAATAACCTTAAGTCAATAATAAAGGAAAATGATCTCTAAAATTTACATGTTAACGATGTACCTCTAAGCAACCAAAACATCTGGTGTTTTTAAAAACCCAAACAAATCACGAAATCAATAAATTAAAAATTTAAAGAACAGATTCATCACAAAGTTTTCCCAAAAACAAGTGGTTTTTTTGTCTTAGACACTTCATAAACAGCAACTTAATACAACAAAAAGAAATACAATAAAAAAAGTAATAATTAATAATAAATGGCATATCTAAAAAGGACAAGACTTTCTCTTAAACCCATAAGGTGAAAAATAAAAAATGGCAATAAAAAAAACACCCCAAAAGCTTTTTAACATTAATAAGAAACCATGAAATGAGGAGATAAATAAAAAATTTAAAATTTGTAAACCATAAATAAATAGGATGGAATAATGAATCAATTTCCCCCTTTATCCCAGTCAAGACATCAATCCCTTTTTGGCTCATTTGTAATTATGTTTTTCATTCATGTCATGTAAGGTAAAGCTAAATGTAAATCAATCATTTTGGATCAAGTTGGTAAACCCTTGTTAATTCTAAGTAAGTGCAAACTGGGGGATTCACTGTATACTCTTATTCTATTCAAAGAAAAATGATAAGAGATTGATATAGACTAAAAAAGAAATAAATACAAATAAATTAATGATGAAGAAGGGAAAAAATAAGAAACTAAAAGAAAACTTGAAAACAAATAAAATCAAAGGCACACAAGACAAAAAAAAAAAATTTTGGGGGTCTTAGTATCCACTGAAAAAAGATACATAACAAAAAAGCTTACCATCCCAAAAAAAACCCAAAAAGGGGAAGACCTTAAATAAATGAAAAATTAATAAATCCACTAAAACTAAGAATAATGAGGGGCAAAACAAAAAAACTAATAAAAGGAATAAAATTTAAAAATAATACAATTGTATGCATATAAAAAAGATCCTAACAAAATGAGTGTATTTTTTATTTTGCATGTTTGTTGTTGACAAGGTTCCTCTGACTGCATACTCGCTTACCTTGCTATTCAGCCTAAATGCTTTTCAATGCTTTCGTCTTGTAATGTCACTATGTAGTAGCCTCTTAGAAAATAGTGTATAGTGAGTACAAATAGCGAGGAGGTTATGATTCAGAGCACTTGTCTCAAGAGACTAAGGGCTTAGGCTTAAGGAATGAACCTAAGGATTATTAAATTTAATGAGGGAAATGAATTGAAGAGTAGAGAATTGTGGATTCAAAGCAGCAAATTATTTACAAATATTAAAAAGGCTATTATCTAAATGTTGTTTAAGGATAATTGATAAAGTTTGATTAGAAAATATAGACCAGTGAACACAAGCTATGAGAAACTAATATGTGGTTGGAGATGTAGTGAGTGGAAATATTTTTTAAGGGGAGGAAGTAGGAGTTGGTATGCATTTGGGAGTATCTAAAATTTTAAAATCTTTTAATCTAAAAAAGGGAGAGGTAAGGGTAGGGGGAAGAGGGATGAAATATCCTAAAAATCATACAATTAACATTAATTCATTGAAAGAAAATTAATTTCAATTAAGAAGGAAAGCATTAAATTTTTTAGTGAATATCTCAAAAAATGACCACTTTAAAACCCCTACACCAGATTTTGAAAAGAGATAATGTTTTTAAAGTTAAACAACTCAAACAATATTAAAATAAGGTTTTAGGCAAACCAAAACTAAAGGTTAGTTTAAAATGTCATTTTGAGATGAGATTAAATTTTAAGGCAAATTTTTTAAAATTACCAAAATGCCCCCTATCAGGTTTTCTAAAGGAAACTCAAAAAATTTAGCTAAAATAATCAAAACAACAATTTGGGTTCAATAGACATTAATTAACTAAGATTACTCTTAAGTGGATTAAAAACCCCTAAATTTGGGTGATTTGTGAAAAAGTGAACATAAAGTAGAAGATTGGATGCTTGACACTGACACCTAATTTAAGAGCTCTAAAATGTTTCCAAAACCCTTAAAAGTAACTTTATAAACCGTCAAGTGCAAATTTCTTTTTCAATAGTCCTCTACCTTCTTCATTTAAGAAAAACCATTGAGGTAAAATCTCGAAAAACTATAGAACCATAAGCCATTCTTATCAAAACCCAAGATTTTTTTTTAAAAGAAGCCACTAAACAATTTAGTTATTATTTTTAAGTTAAGAAGAGAAGATCAAAACATATTAGAGGGGAAAAGAGGATACACTTGATTCACAAAGGAAGAAGGTAGGTGTTCCTTTATGTTCTCATAAAAAAATTTAGTGGATTAGAGGTACTATAACAAATGAAGGTAAGAATTAATGGTTTTAACTTAAGAACTTCCAATTATGAGGGGAAAAAGGGGAGTCCTTTTAGGGGGTTGTCTTGCAGACATCAACAAGTGGTATAAGGAAGATTTATCACTTATCAAGAGGTAAGACCATCAACTTTTGCATACCTTGTGGATTTAAGATATTAAAGAGTATATGTCAATATTCCTTGATGATTTGGTTTTCTATATGAAGTTTTGATGAAATAAATGGTGTTGAATCCTAAATGTACAACATGGTACATTAGGGAAATGCTAGATTGTTTAAATCTTGCGAAATAAAGATTAAACAAAGAAACTTGATAAATGATATTAGTTTGATGGTTAGATGTTGATTTAGAAGTTAAACAATGTAACATAGATGTAGCTCGCAGAACTATGGCTATTCATTGATAAAGGAGGCTGACCATTATGCTAATGTTTGATAAAGTAATAGACAAGCTAATTTAGGTGTTAGATTAGTGCTAAACAAGAAGAAGTAAATTAGGGGTTGATTCAGAGTTTCCACCCTCAATCTTGTGATCCTACAACATCCTTGCAATTTTTTTGACTTTTTTTTTTAATTCATGATTTATATGTTAATGTGCTAGTACATGGAAATTTCATGTTACTTAATGATTTATTAGATAATTGATATGTAATTTTTGGAATTTATGTTGATAAGTGTACATGAAATGTATATAATGCAAAATTGACCAAATTAAGACTTTGAAATGAAAAATTGAACATGTAATCACCTTTAGATAAAGCTTGAATGTCGATTTGAAATGATCTTGATGTTAAAATTGGGGTTCAAACGATGGTAGATAGATTAGCAGGGCAAAGGGTACTTGAATGATGAATTACCTTTTTAAAAAATGTCTTTATCTTTTTATTATGCCCTATGATATGATTTAAAGTTCAATTTTATCAAGTCCCTTGTTAATCATTGACCATAGGGTTTAGGGGCATCTTAAGATGATTTAGACATAATAGATTGTAAAAGTATGAACATTGCATTTATTAGACTAATAACATAGAAGATTTACGTTAAGAATAATAACATATGAAGATAGAAATTTTATGATTGAATAACCTAACAAGACATAAAGCAACAAACTTCACATGAATTAGGACCTAATAAGATGTAAAGATGCAAGCTTTACTAAATTTGGCACAAAGGGAAATACATCAAAAGGATAGCTATTATTGAAAAAAGTGGCAAAGAACATTCGTGATAAAGTCAGAGGACAATCCCTTTAATAAGTTTAAAATTTAAAATGAAATACAGAGGATAATTAAGAGAATACACCTATTCTAAGTTGGCTAAACCCTTTATCAATTCATTCATATCACCCAATGACCCGGGCTGTACCCTCATGATCAAAGTCAATTCACTTAACAACTAAAGTTGAAATTAGGTAAACTAATCTAACGACTAAGCGATCTTTTTAAGCTAAACAAAATGAAAAAACAAGTAACCAATATTAAATGGACCAATAGATTAGTAAATGGCAATAGTCCCTTTAAATTTGGGATTAATTAAATTGACTAAAAATATGGACCTAATTTTCATTCAACACAAATTTTCTTAAGGCCCATAACCTAAATGGAATTTAACTAACATAAGGCCTATAATATGAATAATCTAAGCATAGACTAATAAAATGAGGTGAAGTTATATAACATGAAGAGTACTATAATAATTTTTATCTTTTAGTTAAGTAGTTTAATAAACTTACTATAATGAACTTAGTAAAGACTAAAAAATTAACTTTATGTTAGTAAAACTACTAACTCTAGTACTTAGGGGCATAATAATCAATGCAAGCTTAAATGTAATGCTTACATACTCAAATTTGGAGATAGTTTATTGCTTGTGTTTCAAGATCATGCAAGTACATGTGACCTTCGATGTTGCTTTTTAAATAATTTAGGACAAATTAAACTAAACTAATATATAAACTTGATGTAAGTATCTTTTTCATGCTTATACAGGGTTGTTCAATCAGTGCAATGATACCCTTAGATTGTTTTAAACGTCTAAAAGTGTAGCTTCAAGAGGATACAGTAGTAAAGCTCATGCCACTATGGTGTTTGGAGCTATACAATGGGGTAGGTTATGCAAGGCTAGTCTGCATAACCGGCAGAAAAAAAAAAAAAAAAAACGATTTGAGCTCAAAAATTTAGCCCAGTTAAAAGTGACTTTTTTTAGCATAGCCCCGCTTTAAATTGCGGCCAACCAATTGAAAGGCAAGTTGGCCTACAAAAAAAATAAAATAAAATAAAATATTCTATTTTAGGGAAAGTTTTAATGGAATCATCATGATCTGATTCCACCCCAAAAATGTAACATAAAGGTCTCCAAAATATCAATAAAGGAAAAATGGATACTAAAAAGTAAAATTTTAAGTTTCGATAGCAAATTTAAATATCAAGTGTGAACTATATTTCATCCTTATCCTCATGTGACCCAACAACACAAAGCATTTTTATAGATAAAAAACAATCAGCAACTCTTAATGTGGTGCACTAAATAGAGCTCTGCTAATAATGCAAGTGCCTTAAATACCAATCTACACATTAAGAGTTTTATATTAAGCTCATTTCCTTATTTTTCAAAGTTTTAAATATTTAAAGAATAATTCTCAAACATAAATCAAAATTTGCTTGATTTTTAAATAAAATTAATGATAAACTTCATGCTAAGATAATAAGCATCATTTTGAATACTAATTCACAAGTTGACTCACTTAACCTACAACTTGCAATGAACTGAGTTGGGCCCAAAAATTCTAGCCTACATTTTGTAAGTAGGCCAACCTACTCAACCTCAAAGCCAATATAGGACAGGTGGGGTTACCTACTTAACCCACTTACACAACTATAATGGTGGCTTGGATGAAAAGTCGATAGGGGGATTTCTGTATCTATATTAGATAGTAGGACCCTTTGTACTAAGCATTCCAGATCTTTCACGTTAAGTTTGGATTCGCACCCCTAATCCTCAATGTCCTAGAAGATCGAACCCCCTTAATTCACTGTGTTATTAGAGTCATAAGTACTCTTATGTGCTTAACTACCATTTACAAATTGATGATATAGTTGAGTAGATTGTTTTTTTATCTAGAAATAGGCCCGTGTAACATGTGTTTTTTGGTTTGGTTACTGTTGTGTTGAGTTTATTGAGGCTCAATCCTTAACTTTCTTTTCAGGGGATAAGGAATCATCATTGGGGTTTCTTTATGAACTCGGCTTTAACATTTATTATGACTTTCCAGGAATATATTAGATGGACAACGATTCTAAAGATGGAAACACCCAGTTTATTTTCGAATCTTGTTATGACCTTTTAAATTTTATGATTCATTACTTAATATTTTAGATTACTATAATAAAACTTAATACTACTTTAAATCTTCTCATGTGTTTTGGATGCCTAGCAAAGGGTTGTGGTTAGTTTTGGCTTTTAAGCCCTCAGTGATGTTTTGGAGAGCTTTAACTCTTGAGATTTGATGACATAAGTGTATCCAACAATATTTGATAGGTTCACTAAAATTGTAAAGTTTGTTTTGTCCAATTCATAGACAGCATCTATCGATTTTCTAAAAATTTTGACACTTGGGTTTTAAATTTTCATAACTTAAACAAATGTTCTCGAGAAATCTAAAAATGGATAGGAACTCACTTTGCACTTAGATACTTTAAACGTACAACATTAGGTGTTACATGTAACGGACTATCCATGCCACTAGTGGATTAAAGGCATGACATTCCCTTTGGTTAATGGGCAAAATTTTAACAAGAAGAAAAGTTGCTTCTCTCTTTCTAGCTTTCTTTCTATCTCCCCACTCCTTATTATTAACACAGATGATAGAGATGTCCTTTGATTTACACTGTTCAAATTGCACAAATTTCTTTTCATTTTATTTAAACCTTTTCCTTTTAGTCTAACTAGCTAATGTTTTGTAATATAAAGATCTATTTACTTTTGTGAACATTTTATATTCAAGGAGGTTTACTTGATTCTTTAACTTTGTTGAAAAGGATGGCAACCATTCCCTTTAAAATTGTTGACAAAAGAAACACATGTAAAATTTGTTTTATATCTTATAGCCTTAAAATCTACGATATCTATTAGTTTTGCATATAGATTCCATTAGCGGTAAACCAATACCTATGTATAAAATTCGCCTTTCAAGTATAGATCCTTTTCTTTTGTCTTCTTCACTTTGTTTCGAGACTAATTATGACAAAGATCTTATTCTCTCTAGTTTATCTACTTATGAACAAGCTTTAATGGGCTGTAGCTCAATTTTATCCCTCTATGTTAGGAAGGGGCTTCAATCAACCTCTAAGTCCTTCTGATAATTCATCTATCTCTGTTACATATGTTTAAATTACTAAATGAGTTTACACTCCAAAATATCATGTAAATATGATACACCAAATATATAGGAAAGGAACTTAGGTCAACCTAAGAGATAATTATTTTTCTTATCATCAAATTCTTATAAAGTGGGAGCAATTGGCCTATAAATTTATAACTCGATTCTTTCCACCATCTAAGACCAAGAAATTGACAAATGAAACTACTACCTCAGATAGCTTAATGGAGAGTCCATATGGTATCATGCATTTGTGTAAAATATATGGGTTTGGACTAGATAAATAATATATATATATATTGCAATGTTTTAATTTGAAATTTTAAGTTGATTACTAGACAAAAAGGGTCTTAAGGAGTGGACAAAATGCAAAAAATTTTCCCTATCTAAAATATGGTACAAAAGTTACTTCACTATACAAAAACACAAGTTTTTTTAAAATCCCAAAATTACCCTCTCACAAATATCATAATCTCCTTTTACTAAACAAGGGACAAATATATTTTAGGTTATAATATAAATAATTATGTTTCTAATTACAAATTTATGGTTTTTTTATTTAATATTGCATGTAATTTGTTTATTATGTGTAATTTAATAATCTATTCAAATTGTACATTTTAAATAAAATAAAAATGTAATTAAACATATTTGAGACAATATTGAGGATATTAATGTGAAAATATAATAACGAGTTCAATACTTGTGCATGCTAAGGAGACATCACAAAAATTCATATCTAATACTATACAAACCAAACTTAATACAATAAGGTCATCCTATCTTATACTTCTTCTACTTGTACTGTCTAGTTTTCTTTGTCCTATCAAATTATAATAATAAAACACTACAATATAAAATAAACTGAGGAATGTGTGTGAATGATTAAATAAAAAACAAAGAAAAATGTTCAAAAACTTATAGACTCTTAATAAGAGGAAGTAGATGAAGACTTGGTTTTGTCACTTTTGCCAACTTATATCATGCTTGCAATACAAATGAGTACCATATACACACGTAATCTAATGTACAAAGTGTTGGGGTATTTCTCTTAATTAGTGACAATTTACTTGATTCCAACTTAATAAATTTTTTATTTATATAAAGGGAATTTAACTTTATAAGTCATTAATTAGTCATCTAATTCGAATGCATATATTTCCTAGTACATTTAATTGACCAACTCAATAACTTATGCTTAATAGATTGCACACATAATGTTTTTTACGTAAATAATACAACTAATAAGGAATTAAGTTTCACAATTTGAGTGTAATAAAGAACTTGCTAAAACAATTGTTAAAGTACATAGCTGTTCCACTTTGATTTAAAACTAACTTGGTTTTTAAACTTGTTTGAAAACAAGCAAGCTCTAAAGTTATGGTAAGTGATAAGTGTTTAAAACTATCCATTAACCTACTAAATTCTCCCTAAATTATACATAATTTGCATAAAATAATTATAAATTATGTTTAATTACACTAAAATCACATATGTTATATTAGCATAAGCCGTATGATGAATTTGAATCAAATTTGCACATAAATAGAGTTTTGCAATCCGTTTTGCAGGTTTATAAGAGTTGCTACATGACTGGCAACCCCTCTCACCATCTACATCCATAAGCTAACCAAGGGATTGCAAATTTTGCACTACTCTTCAAATGCCAACTTACTAGCATTTAAGATGGGAACGGGGGATTTGCACTAATATTCAAAAGCAATTAAACCACTATTTGAATGGGAATTGAAGAAATTCTTATCAAGACAAGTATCTCCTCCTGGCATCTAGACCATAAAATCTAACCCTCTAATCAATAGTCTAAAACATGGTTTGAGGTTAAAGCAGGTGTCATTCTAACTCTTAAACACTAAATTCAACTATGTTTACCATGCGTTTACTATACAATTGTAGACCCCTCTAATGTTTGGATAGTAACAACAATTCTACAAATAATTCCACCATTTGGTAACTAAAAGAGAGAAGAGTCTTAGAGTTTTTCCTTACACAAACTCTTCCATTTTTTAGCTCTTTATTATAATTTTATCACTAGTGTTTTAGCATTAACTTAGCTTAACCTTTACATAGAATTAACTATCCAACACTTTGATATTGGATTTTGCATTATCTTGGTGGATATGTAAGTCGTTAAAGTTGTGGGTTTTCTTGAAACATTTTTAATACCCTAGTTTTATATTCTCTAAACCCTCTTTCATCATAAATAATACAATCATCAATGTGTATATTGTTGTTACTTTATGAGTTATTTGAGCTAAAGTGATTATAGTGTGATGTATGCATTTGATGAAATGAAGGTTATATGTTAACTCTTTATAACTTATTCTGTATTAATGCATGATTTTGACTTGCTATGTAAATCCTCCAACATAAGATGCCTAATTGTATATGTCTTTGTCATGACTCCCATACATAAGTAATTATTTGCATGTGTTGTTAGTGCATCTCCTTTTATTGAATTAAGTTATAAAACCTCGATTAGAACATAAAACTCCTGACTTGACTTTTAACAAGTTGCAAACTAGGGCTAAAGTTCTAGAAATCACTGTAACCTAATTTGGTCAAAATTATGATTCATGGGTTTTTCTTTGAACCACAAATTCAACGAGTAATTTGAATTGCGACTACTATTTTCAATTGAAAAGTGTAGATGAAATTTATCTGAGATATTCCTGCTACATGATAGAATGCACAAATGTAAGTTATGTAAGTTTGGTCAAAATTTACATTAATTAGCAAAAAATATATCTTTGAGGTATGACAACTGGAATTTCAAAGGATAATTGAGCACAATATGACACTTTTATGATTTGGTAATCCTCCGATGATTTAGATTTGGTAAGAATCGTAATTAATCTTAAAAGTAATTTAGAACTAGCTTAATTTAGAAATTAATTTAGTAACCTATTGATTGAGTTATTTGATTAGAAATTAATCATCATAATCTAGTAGTTAACTTCATCATGCCTCCCTACAAATAAATATAACCTTGATTACTTCCCTATGTTACTTACAACCATTATGCTTGCTAAACATTTCATAGTTTTCACAATTGTTATTAATATTAATTATAAGCATTAGTTGTGAAGTAGTGTTATTCACTTAAAGAGGGTTCAATTTATTCAATTTGTGACTTGTAAAAAAGGGATCATAAGACCATTAATCATACCTATGGCTAAAGCAAAATTTCAAAATGAGTAAAAAGTGAATCTTGTTTTCAAAAATACTGGATACAAACATAATCATATGCCATAAACACACAAGACTTAATGATTATGCAACAATCAGTTTAAAAATAAAACTTATCGTCATAAATTCTTCAAAAAATATACATAAAAAAAAAACTCCGAGACAAGTTTTAAAAAAAA
>JAMXBC010000105.1:0-45998 GCA_024138005.1 Lumnitzera racemosa
GAAAGTTCATCACTCTCCTTCTTTCTTTTTGTCTTTCCGCTACATGACTTACTCTTCTAGAAGTCTCTACCCATCCGTTACTTGGCTTTTTAAAGTGGTAGCAATACTAAATATGGTTCCTACCACTTAGGGGAGGAGAAGAGAAATGAAGTATCTAATGTCCTACTACCGCACATATGGGGGGGGGGATATTAAGATAAGTAGTTCATAAAATAGTACCTCATGAAAGAATTCCATTATTAGGAAATACACAGAATTCAAAAAGATTCATGACATGAAAGCAACAATGCCGCAGACCGAAGAAAGTATATAGCAACTTGCCTAATACAACAAAAGAAAATGGAACAAGCAATAAATAAAGCCAGCTTCTTGGCCCATTATTTATTGCATTTCAATTTTAAGCTCAGCCCTTGACGTAAGCATGTAAATGGCTTTGAACTTTCCCGATTGGCTACCTCTTTCAATTGGTTCGGGACTTCTCAAATCCGGAACATGGCCTTCAAGCGCTCGACTACTGGACATTGATCAAAATCAATGCTGGACATGCGAATCAACATTGGCCTTGCGTTTGAAATAGACAGTGGCCTGGACAATCACGTGAATTGGAAATAATCATCTCCTTCAAATTCGCAATTAGAAGCCCACAACATACATGTCCAATGTAAAGACATTGGAGGTCATGTCCTCGGAATGATTGATCAAAATGAGTCCCACTGTCAACAATTTGAATCCCCAATCCAATTGCAAATTGCAACCACCTATCAAATCAATGTCCAACGTTCTAGATTCTAGTATACTTTTAATAATCAGCTCATAGTGAATTCAACGTGTAGCTAAAGTTACTGGGCCAGAAAAAGAGAGTATATGCTTGCATCATGATTTCAATACCAAACAAAGACCATGACCCTCATCTTATTCTCAACTACTAACACCCCATTTCAACGTTTGTCGACCCATCCTCAGCTAGATACTTGTCGGGTCTTAAGCCACTTAACAAGTGTAGGCCATCCTAATTTATACGTGTCCGACTCCACTCCATTCGGTACAATTACCTACAGGGGACACCTCATGATTCCATTTTCTTTTTTCATTTTCCAAGCATTAGATGTGGAACTCTCGGACCCTCGTTGCTTTTATCCTTTCTCAAAAATCCTGAGCCCATCCTTGTCTATCTCTCGTGTCATTGATCTGCTCCTCTCTCCCAACCTTGGAATAACATGAAATGGCATCTCTCTGTCTCAGTGGCTTTGATAATCCCCCTCTCTAGGTGGATCCGCACAAAATAAACACTACCCTGCCCTTTTTCCATAAACTAAAATGTTTGATTTTCGTCGGGAATTTCCCCCACGCTGAAGACTCTCGTTTTATAATTTCATAAAACTTGAAATTTTTTTGGGGTAATTCAAATGACTGAAAAGATTCATTCTTATAGAATGCAATGATATCATTGTGTCAATTGTGGGAACTAAATGCTGTTTGGCTATTGTTTAAGCATAAGTAATCAAGAGAGTAAGTGGTAATGGTAAGAACATCAAGAGGTTCGATGAAATTCCCAAGAGGAATATGGCTGACAATTTCAGGCTATTCTTGAGCATAACAATTTTGGATTGCAACAATGTGTATTTGATAAAAGGGCCGAATCTGTCTGCTGATGTTGTAGGTGTGAAAGTGATAGACAAAGTGAATCATTTTTTTTTTTTTCCTTTAATAGTATGAGGCGACAAGAGCACCCTCTAAGCAATAGAGGATTTGATACATTCTTTACCAAGCATCCCATGTGATAAGAGAGCAGAATTGCGAAAGATGCGAATAAGAGACCAAATGAACGGGTAACTTTCTATACAAAAATCCAGTTGCTCAAGTAATATAGTTGCCAATTTAAAAAGACAAGATGGACTACAACAGTATGAGCCTAGTGATTGTTGATGTAAAAGTTACATTCTAACCTTAGGATTGAAATACTTATTTGCACGAAAGTGTAGATGCTCATTGTCTGGTTCGAGACAAAAGGGTTAGCGCCCATTAGGGTGTATCTGGGATACCTCTGAAGAAGGGCGTCCTAATGCAGGCGACAACTTAAAGAATGGCTCTTACTATAGGATTCCCATAATTATCAACGTTTGTCAAAGCATTGGCAATGTACTCAAGAGCCTCTGGAGAAGAATGAACAAAGAAATCAAAGGAGGCCATTGCTTGAAAGGAAGCTACAGGGAAGCCGCGAATATGTTTTCACGTGATATCAAGATAAGGTCGTAAATTTAAATAACGATATTTTAGTGAGTTATTTGACTCATGATTGTCAGGTTTGGCGATAAAATGAGTCCCTTGTCCATCATTTGGGTGTGCTGCTAAATAAGAATTTACTAGAAGATTGGGCTTTGAAGAGCTATAGCTTGCCATCATACACGCTGATAGATGAAGGGGTAAAAAGAGAGAAAATAGCATGGGGAGGTTGCGACTTTATCTGGCTACTTTCAATATGTTCACACACGAGAGACCGTAACGGCCGATACTTGAAGAAATAAAACTCAGGTCATGTAAAAAAATCAACCTGCGAACAGAGAAAGGCAAGATAATAAAAGGTTGTAGGTCGGGGGGGGGGGGTGGTGGGGGGGTGGTGGTGGGGGTGTTGGGGGGTTGGTGGGTGCGTCGGCGGGCGGGGTGGCGGTGGTGCGCACAAATGAACTGAACCCAACGATGCGAATAACCAAATGTTTTGTCTTTTGAAGGTTTAATGGACAGAAATGTGGCAATGTGCTCGTGAGAAAATGCCATAAACCCTTTCATTGCTTGCTACAAGTGTTCAATGATGACAAATGTTGAATGACAAAAAAACCTACAAATCGATTACCAAAGAGGCGGGCAAACTTCAGAGACAACCACAGGAAAGAGATAAAAATGTGGAAATTTCTGGTCTTACTTTTGTTTTCTCACAGCTTCAGGCTCTTTCTCCTCCGTCGTCGGCTAAGTGTTTTGGGTCGTTCCAAATCACCAAGCTTTCATCGACCTATGCCCAAACACTATTGGGAATAATATAACAAGTGACATTAAGATAAAGGAAGAATGTTAACGAACTGAGAATGAAGGAAAGTGAAGGTCACGGCCTTGCAGCTACTCAAGCTTCTGAACCCGATCACTTGCCAAAACGCGGGGTTAATAAGGGGCACAACCACCAGAATGCACAAAGTTTGTCATTGAGAATCTATGATCCCTGAAAGGAAGTAAACCACCACATTTTACCAATGAGACAACTACTTTAGTATTAAACATACCAATTATGTAAGACCAAAGTCTCGACCACAACCGAACGAAGTCTCGACCACAACACGAAGGATGAAACAGTGATCGTACCGTTGTTTTTAAGAACTCAAACCAAAGCTCCGAAGCTTTTTAACTCTTCAATACTATTAATGGGGGGGGGGGTGTGTTTTTTTTTTTTTTTACTATAGAAAGTGGCTTCAATCGTACCTCCACGTTTCTCCAAGCCCAACGACAGATATCCATCATGCTCATAACTTGACCGGTCATCGAGCCTTAACTAGACGAAACTCACTAATGGAAACCGCTTTTGAGGCGCCAAGTAGTTTTTACTCCAAACCTCACAACAAATGACATACCATTCGTTCCGTGTTTGGAACTTTGAATGATCTCATGCTTCAACACAACTACCTACCTTCACACTAGAACAAAACACTGCCGCACCACAATTTGGACTTCGAGTGATTCCGTTTGCCTTCAATGGCTGCTACTTACACCACTCATTTCACCAACGTTGCCGCTCGGCCCGCCCTTCTTATTTAATTCCCTTCCTGCTTTCCTATCAAATTATAGCTCGAAGTCAAGGTCTATGCACAGTAATGAAAACACGCAACGATATAAATAAAGAATGAAGATCACTAAAAACGAAGGAAAAAAGTTTTGGCTATTTGCCACACTCACTTTAGTCAAAAAAAAAGAAACAGCTATGCTTTGCTGTTGTCGATTGCATCTACTACAATTGTGGACTATCTGATTAAGGATAGCAAGAAAGAAAAAGTGCGACACCTGTCGAGTTTTTCAATAGAGCAACTAGTCGAAAATAATACGGTATCTCCATCTTTTTTTTTGTCCCTTTTCCCGACTTGCGTATTCCATGGGAATATTAAGATCCATATAAACAAGCCACCAACGACAAACCCATTATTGATCAATTTAAAAAAGAAAAAAACCAAATAATTGCATAAACAGAAATTGACTTAAACCAAACCATACTAAGCTAGTTGTTGATTTTCATTGGGAATACTCCTTTTCGGCTTATGCAAAAGTTCAAGGTACGTTGCTGAAGATGCTTTTCTCTGTACTGAGGGAAAAAGGTAATGACCCATTGCTTGTAGTAGGATTTACTAAGTTACGATGCCTCATCAATCTATATCACGATATGAGAAGAACATTGCACAAGGATGCTCTATCCATATCCTAGAATGAATTGTGTTAGGCGGTGTATATCAATCTATATAACGATATGAGAGAACATTGGCACAAGGATGCTCTAACCATAACCTAGGATGAGGATTGTGTTAGGCGGTATATACAAGTCTCGGAGCCAGGCAAGAGTAAAGGATTGATCCAATTCCTTCTTAAATGGAAGCTTGGATTCCTTATGATAGTAATATACGTGGGATATTTTATATAGTATATATATATAAAAAAAGAGAGCATATATTTAAGCATGTCACCTCAACTCGTTTGATAAAGGTTGACAAAGAGCTAAGGTTTATATTCAAATTTAACCCTCCGACAACCAAGATATATTATATTATTATTTGATGAATGCATCTATCACTTGAACTTAATGAAAGATGGACATGAAATTGGATTGGTAGAAACAAATGAGTAGCTCAAATTGAAACAAATAATGAGAAACTAGTCATGTCGTCAATAGCACTAACCTTCCACAAAGCAATTTAATTAGGCAGCAAGGATTTAAAAGTTAATTCCATGAGTAATATCTCAAACATGACTCAAACAGTAAATCAATAGTAGTAAAAAAAAGAAGCCAGCATGGACATTATGAATCTAAAAAATAATTTAGGCAATGGTAAAGCTTTCGATCATCAACTACCATTATCAACACAGGAAGTGCTTCAAATATAACTCAAACCCTTCACATAAATTGTAAACTCTGTAAATTTAACCTTTTAAACATTAGTGTCCGGACTCGAGTATTGTAAATATTTCCCTAAATCGATAAATCACATAAAATGAAAACCGACTTAAATTTTAAACTCAAATTTTAAAAACGAACTGAAATACCCAAATTAATCGATTTAGAAACCCTAATTCATGCAAAACAAAACCCCAATCCTAACATACGTTACTTTAAAAATGTAAACTTTAAACTTAACAGGACTTGTAAATATCAAATCATAAAAATTTTAAAACTCATAAAATTATCTTTGAATGCTTTGAAAAGCCATAAATCAATAAAATTATCAATAATTTTGTAAAATCGTATAATAACTGATAATAAACGAATCAAGAATTATTTCAAGTAATAATAAACAACAAAACTAATTAATTTAAAGAATAAATAATAAATTTATAAAAAAATTATTTTATTTATACCATAAAATACCCTATAATATGTAAATAATAATATATTATTAAAGTAATTTTCTTTTTTTTTCTTATCTATCATATGAATATATATATTATTGCATAATAAAGCATATTCCTAAATAATTAACCCAATTGAACCCTTAAGTTCCTAAGATAATTCAGTTTATTTCCGAGTTGGTGAAAACCCTAAACGTACACATAATCTCACTCAAACTCTAAAACATACTTAAACTCACTCAACCCATAACCTTGGATAATTAGGGACTTATGGGCCCTACCAAAAATAATTAAAAATATAATTTCAAATAATTTTTTAATTCAACTCTAGAAAACTCTAAAATTCTTAAGAAACAAAACATAACCTACAAATTGTTTTTAAGAACCAAGCCCTAAAAAAAAACTTCATATAAATCATTTTCCTTCCTTATTTTTTTCACTTGTATTTTTTTATAAGCCATGTTATATATGGATAAGTTTGTAACCCTATTTTTATAGCGAACTGTGATTCAACTAAGAACATCTTCCATATATCCTAGGATCAACTAAACTAAAAACTAAGCTTAATTAGAAACGAATTAAATTTTCCAATTCTAAAACCAATTATTGAAATAAAACCCGAGACTTGAAAACAGCAAGCTCTAAAGTCATTTAAAACATAAAAACCTTAAAACCAATAAAGGAATTTTAAACCTAAAGTAATTAATTGATAATTTAATTTGAAAATTTCATTAAACTTTAGAAAATTTTTCACAATTTAAAAAAAATCAAACCATAAATTACTAAATAATGCACGATGAAAACCTAAAACAATTTTTTATAAGACCTATAGCCCTATTTTTCATATCCAAACTCTTACACTTCAATAGAAGATAAACCAATCACTTAATAACTTACAATTGATAGTTGGAAATCATTTATCAATAGATAACTATCAAAATCTAATGATAAGATATTTTTCCTTATCACCCCTTCACTAATATCTACATATGGACAATTTTCACTAAGATTGTCACATGTTTAACTTCATTAATGAGACAAGAACCATTCCATGACCCAAATGACTTTAAAATTGGCAGATTTAAATAAGGAAGAAAAGGGGGGCATGGTCTTGTCTTTCAACCATTAATCATTTTCTCTTACACATTTCACCCCTTAATGCTTACATCATCAATAAGTTTTTTTTACAATTGTGGACTTTTGCGTAAGCTACAACAATCAATTAAAGCTTCTTGCCGGCACCCTTCTTTTCTCAATTCAAAATCTGCCACTCTCATCCCACTTTCGAAGATGAAAAACGAGGAACATAAGAGGGTACTTAATTGCACGTTTCTAAGCTTTTAGGACGAAAAGTAGTTTCCTATTGTGTTAGTGGTTTAGTGTACGTGTTAGGGACCATGTTTTCATAAGCTTTTCTCGAGACAACATGAAACATCTCAAGATGAAAAAATAGACAAGACACCTAAGAAGTACTTAAGAACACTTTACATAAAAGTTGAATTATGAGCATGTTAAGTTGGTGTTATGGTAAAGATATTATGTTTAACACTACAAATAAAATGTTTAAGGTTAAGAAAATCATGAAATGTGTACATGAATGAAGAGACATCATACTAGACGTAGAGTACTTGTGAGCCATTTAGATGTACTTCCATTCTATTAAGTTTAAAGATGCCCAAAACCTAGCCTAGGTAAAGGAAAATCCATAACATGAGCTATATGAAGAAATCAACTTTGATGACATGGAACTATGATATGAAGTATAATAATGTAAGATCTTCTATTTCTTTGGTGAAGCATAGTTAAAGAACATCTATGAAAAAAGTTAAGTTAAGATTTGGATACAATAGTTTAAGTGCAATAATCTAACACCAAACTTAAGGAAATGATTAAACAAGTGAAAAAACCAAGTAGAATCTCTTGGAATCATCACGACCATGAGATCCTGAAACATGGGTAAAAAAAAAACTTAAAAATATATAAAAGTAAGTGACCGAAGTGAAAAGATTAACTAAAGCAAGTATAGTAACATATAAAGTATAACACTCAAAACCAAGCCTAAAACTCACAAAACGAGCCATAAACTCTCCTACGTGGGCTCATTAAAATTCCTAATAGTACTTAAAATAATTAAGAAAGGTCGTTTTGAAGCCCACAAAGTCATTAACTTTAGTTGAACCAAAAATAAGCCCATTTGACAACTTATGCCCACTAAAGACGCCCATGAAGTGGTTGTTACCTTAGGAATATAAATCAAAGTTTGTAAATCTAATCCTTAAGGGAGTATTTAATCATAGGATAAAATCCTTAAGACCGAGTCCCAAAGATTTTCCAATTTATGCAAAAGCCTATTTACCATACAAGCCCAAAGGCACTCCAACACATGAGGAACGCTAACTGTTTAAACCCATGGATAGAAAGTGTATGCCCTCATTTCAAAAATTTAACCTCACCACCATAAAGTACACTCGAAAACGAGAAGATTGACTATAAGAAGAATCATAAAAATTAATTTAAAACAAAAAAGTATACACGATTTAAACTTTAAGTAAAAAACCGGGAAATGCGACAACTAGTCAAGAGTATAACTTAAGAAAAGTTACTTAGTTTCCTAAGGTTTTCAATCCTTATAAATATTATTTCAATAACCAGGGGACACTGTGTAGAAAGAACGACTTGCCTCTAGATACTTTGATTGATTTCACATGGCAGAGTAGTAATTTCCGATAACTTCTTTACTTGATTTGCTTGAAAATAGATGCACCTAAGCGATATTATAAATTTGGAATGCTTGAGGATATGGGAGAAGCATGTTATGGGATGATGGATGAAATGTGATAAACTGTTAATTATATATAGAATAATGGTGAATTGTTTTGTACAAATATATACATATGAATAGTAGTGAATGAAATTATCTAATCACCTTGAAAATCAAGTTAATCACTTATACATTAAAAAATCAAAATGAATATGCATTCCCATATTGCATACAATAACACCGATTGCCCGCTTCACACAGAAGATGGGAAAGACTCACAGAATAAACGAGTTTTTATAAGATTGAGCACACTATGACATCATATAGTATTGAGTCTTCTATCCTAAGCTGAAAGGGCTTACTAGGCACTGGGAAACACCAAACCTCTGCGAAGGCCAAGCTTAATGGCTTCTGCTTAGGGCCTTGTGTTTGTAAGATTACCGAGCCACCCACAACAACCCTAGACTTGGGATTTGAAAAATACGATTTTATTATTTGTTAAAGCAAGTGATATCACACATACACGTATGTATATATATAGTTTGTTTTAGCTTAAACACATTAGGGCAAAGAAATAAAACTAAGGTCCTAGAATCTGAAATTTTTAGTTTGGGTCGTTAATTATCTCCAAAGCCCCGACTACAGGGGCATAATTCTGAGTCGTATGCAGTTCCTAGGCCACTGCATGATTGTTCGGCATCCTAATTGTTCATGCATTCATATGATTGTGCATTTAAATAAATTTCTGTCATCGTATTGATGAGGGTAATTATCTCATATAAGCATAAGCTTACACCCCAACATTCTTTTTCCTTGCAAGTTGATCGATAGTTGGGAATGGATAGGAATCTGATTCTAAAGTGCTAACCATTGAATCATATGATGAAAAGCTTTTGAGTTAATTTCAGAAGCTCCAAAAAAAACGACTAATGTCTCACTTAAGTTTAGTATCTTAGTAAGTTTAGAATTTTCTAGAATTGTCTATTTAGATTCACACTATTTTTCGATATGGAGATATACGATTCTCTGGCGTTTTGTGGAACTATGGAAAAATGAATATCCATAACTATTTATTAATAATGATCAATGAACTAGAAATTGAAGACTCTAGTAATAACTATTTAGAGTCTGTACAATCTTTTAACTTACAAGGCGATTTTCTATCATGATACACACTGATTATGGAAATTTTAGGCAATACTACTAGTGCTCCCTCCGAGGGTCGCTACATAAATCAAATGAAGGCAATTTAGAGATCACAAATCTATTCTAGGAAAGATTCAAAGTTTCAATAAATTCTTGTGAATGCTACAAACATCCAACCATAGAGGAATACAACTTGAATAGCTCAGTTACAGGGACTTGAATAGTCTGCAAGAATTGGGGGGGCACACTAAGAAAAGTTCTCGAAATGTCACATGACACCTATGCTGGGCTTCTATCTTGTAATTTCCTAATCTTTAATTTTATTAATTTGACGCATTGGTATGTTCTATGGACTACTGGATGAATTCCTTTTTTAACATCAATATAAAGGGTTTAACAAATAATATAAGATTAGGATCTCTCTCTCTTCTCTCTCACTAAAATCGTCCACTACCACCACCAAACTTTTTTCAATCTTTCTCTTCTTCACTCATTTCACACATCCCATTCTAACCTTGCTCTTTCATACACATGGCAATACTGAAACCCCACGAATTTAGCTTTCAAGTATAGAAACAAACGTCCAAACTGAAGATGATTTCCCGCGAACTCACAAGAGCCAATGAGATTTAAACCAATTAAAATCTTCAATCCAAAACCTAAAGTAGATACGAAAAAACCTAAAATCATCATTGAACACCTAACCGCATACGTAGACCCTAAACCTCAAACCACATCAAAACCCAAAGATAACAATCGAAGATTAATCGCGTAAGAATATATGAAACCCTAATATGTGGTAAAACATTAGAGATTGGTGCCCTAAAGTAATAAAAACCCAAAAATTTATAACCTGAAGATCAAAATCCAATTCACCATAAATTACCACTAAAACCTAATGATAATATATCCCTCCATAATTTGCCATTTCATCGGTAATCGTACTAAAGAATAACTCTTAATCATAACATAAACATTTAGAAAACTTAGTGACCCCTTAGAAACTAAGATTTGTATTCAAATCACATTCATCATTACTAATATATAACTAGGTTTAGTAATTACATAGAGGTTAAAGGTTTAGTTGAGCTTAGGTTAAATGTAGTAAACCTTAATACCCTAAAGATTGTTTCCAATTTTAATTATACTTAGTAGCTTACCAAACAAATGGTGTATATAGGATATAAATACCTAATGGAAGATCCATTATTATTTTTATTAATATCAATTCAACCAATATCTTATTCCTTTCATTTCCTTAAAATCCTTTCTCCCAAATTTTCCTAATTAGTCATTATGTACACAAAAGGGTCTTTATTTTTTTTTTTTTTTAAAAGTTACCAAGTCAACACATGTTGACCAAGGTCAAAATGTTGACTAAAGTCAACAATTGAAAAAGTCCAACAAAAGTGTCTATTCATTTGAAGAAATATCTTCTTCTCATGATTTCCTTTTCTTTCTTTTCCTTTAGCAGTTTCTTTTCCTTTAGCATTTCTTTTTCTTGCTCCTGCTTAAATTGCGTCCATTCATCTCCCCTTCTAGACTCCCACCATTCTCCTTCTCCATAAAAAGCAAAACAAATAAAAAAGAAACAAAACAAATCAAAAAAACCAAAACAAAAACAACTCCTCTTGCCGTGAGCTCTACTTCCTTCATTTCCAAGCTTTTTACAACTTCTCCTTTTTTTTCCATAATTTCAACACAACAAAAGTATGTACTTACGTTACTTTGTGTTGCTTTTCTAATTCTTCATTAGTTAGCTACAAATAGTAGATTAGACGATTAGGCATGTGAAAAAGTATGATTCTTGAAGAATAGAGCACAAAGTTCTTCTTCTTTAAGTGTAGAAATCTCTAAAGATCATGAAGAAGAATTAACGGATAATGCATGTGCATAAGTCCTTAAGTATATGGATAAAAGGATAGCTAAAAGAATACAAGTATAAAGACATTGTACATAAGTATACATATGTACATAACCTAAAATAAGATATATACTTAACTATAAATACATATATCATGTTCAAATATACTCTTAAATACAAAAAGAAATGAATTGTGAAGCTTTTCTTAAGGGCTATATAAGGCATACGAAAATACGATATAAAAATACTATGTCACCGTATACGTAATATGTATTAGGTTAAAATATAATTAGTATATAAGTATACATATAGTATATTATGAGTGTAGGTAGTATATAACCCATGTATAAGTATAAGTAGCTTTAATGACATCAATATTTTCATGTATATATGGATTACTTAAGCCATGACATCATCAATTTGATTACATTAAGTGATGATGTAAGCGTAGTTATTAATAAAGAAATAATAAGATTACATAAGCGCACATAACATAGGTATATACATGTATTTAGAAGTCGAAACATCCCTTAAAACCCTAATACCTTCCTAGATTGAATTAATTTAATCAAGTATGAGATAGTAGCACTAATGGTAAAATTTCCTAAGGTAAGAATCAACTACTACTAAATCAATCATTAAATCCTAAACTAGGGCCTAAAACATAAGCAATAAGAAATAATTTACACTTCAATGAGATAAAATTTTCAATAAATTTAGTTCATAGTCATAAAAACACGGTCTTTAACGTCCAAAACGACATTACCGTGTGAACGTCGTGCCGAAAAGGATAAAAACGAATATAAGTTCGCAAATATCGGCTTCAGCACGAAAAAGTTTGCAAATACATAATATCAGCCTCATACATACTAATTATACGAAAATAGTATAACTACATTAATCTCATGGGTATGTTAACCCTATACACACTATACTCGGTTAACTTATATACACTATATCGGGTTATATTGGAGGAAACTAGATACACTCAATAAGACTTTTAGTTAACTAAGAGTCTGAAATTCTCTTAACACTTATAAGTTTTAAACCATTTTGATTTAGGCGTCGATATTGATCTTTGAGAAACCCTAAAGGTTGAGAATGAGCATTAATCCAGGTGAGGAGTTTCCTGATGACCTGCTACATGCGTTGTACATACTTGTATGATGATTGCTGTTTTTGCTATTGCTGTATTTTGAAATGACTGTTCTGCTTGGTATTTTTATCATCCGTTTGATCACCATTTTAAATTAGTAATATAATATCCTCCTAAATAATCGGTTCTACTTCGTCGCATTTTAATGACTTGGTAAAGTTATAATAGAGATCTAGCCTTGCAAAAATCTTAAGAAAAGTATTTTTGGAAAAGCTTTTTCTATCCGAGAACAAATTTTTACATGATCGCTGTAAGGGCTTGAAGAGCCTTAAAGAAGTATTTCAACGTAAGGCAAAGCTAGCATGTTCTCCACTTGATATCGAGAGAACTTCGCTTTATTGTGCCTTAAGCCTTGGTTAAGTTTTTGTTGGCGAGAGGACTCGCATGTTTTGAAGCCCGAGGGGCCATTGGAGGTGGATAGTCCTAGTTTGGACTCCCCTATTGGATTGAAACTCTATTTTCTCACTAGGGTAATAGTTGAGTTTTGCCCTAGTGGGGTATGCCCCTAGGTCGCCTCATGCGGGTACGCTGAGAGCCCCATGGTTTCATTAAATTTTTCCAGTTTTACTTAAAATTCAATCAACGTATAACTTTTTCGTTTTAAAAATTTCGATTTTTATGAATTATAGTCAATCTTCATCGTTTTCGAGTGTACTTTAACGTGGTAAGGTTAGATTTTTGAATTGAGATACAATTCATCCATCAGTTAGAACAGTAGCGTTCCTCATGTGTTGAGTGTTTTGGGGCCTTGTATGGTAAATGGGCTCTTTGATAACTTGGAGAAATCCTTTGGGCTTGTCCTTAATATTTTATCCAAAGCTTAAAATACTCCTTGAGACCATATTTACAACTTTGATTTATATTCCTAAGTCTACATCACTTCTTGGCCCATTAGTAGGCTTAAGTGTTAAATGGGCTTTTTCTTGTTTAAACTAACGTTAGTGATTTTGTAGGCTATGGGCTTTAGGTGGATTTCTTATGGCTTCAAAACAACTTCCTCTTGAAACTTTAAGGTGCGGTCAGAATTTCCTTGAATGCCCATCTTAGAGTTTTCTAGCTATTTTTGAGAGTTTAGGCTCGTGATTTGAGTTTTAGGCTTTGTAAGGCTTACCATACTTTGCTTTAGTTAATTTTCCACTTTGTTCATTCACTTTTATCATATTTTAAGCGTTCTTTCTTTTTCTCCCACATTCCAGATCTGTTCATGATGGTTCTAAGGGTCCCCTTACGTGGTTTATCCAACTTGTTTCATCATTTCCTTAAGTTTAGGTGGTAGATTATGCACTTAGACTACTTATGTCCAAATCTTAACTTAAGTTTTCTTTCCCATCAAATTGATCATTAAACTCAGCTCCACTAAAGAAATAAAAGATCTATACTTAATAAAACCTCCATATCATAGCTCATGTTTTATACAAAGTTTGGTTTCTTCTCATAAAACCTCATATGATGGATTTTTCCTTAAACTTAATTCTAGATTTGAGCATGTTTAACTTAGACGGAAAGAAAATCAACATTCAAAAGACCATTGAACCACTCACATCCACATGTTTCATACACCCCATTTACGTTCTTCTTTCAAGATTTTCTCAACTTAAAATCTCCATTCAAAGTACAACACAAGTATCTTTACAAAACAACCAACTTTATATGCCTCATTTTCACTACCTCTGTAAAGTTCCAGTGAGATGTTTCTAAAACGTTTTTTGTCATTATCACAACTTAAATTAATACTTTATATCTTTAAGAAATCAAAGTCCTCTTAACATAAATACTAACCCACTAATCACAAGAAATACTTACTCGTCTTAAAGAAATTATGGTTGGTTGTGCATAAAGGTTCCACTTAAGCTCTAACTTTGCTTCCTCTTATGCAACCTTTGGAACCTAAATCTTTGGTCTTTTGAAGGGGTTTGGTGGAAGGTTTCTAATGGTTATATAAGATCTTAGATGGAGAAAGAAAATTAACTCAAGAATAAGACGTGAATTGCCGTGAGTACGGAAGCAAAAATGGAGGGCAGCATAAGTTGGAATTTGTGGAGTTTGATTTCTTTTTTTGATTTGGTGTTTTAAAGTGAGAGAAAAGGAAGTGGAAAATGGGAGATGAAAGAGGGAGAGAGTGGCCATATATTTTGAAAGAGAAAAGAGGGTGTACATGAACGCTTTAATTGATATGTCTTGTAGCTTATAAACAAAAGTCAACAATTGGCAACTATTGAGATGTAACATAAGGGGTGAATAGTGATGTGTAAGAGAAAGTTGATTGATGGTTGAAAAAACACAAAGCATGGCCCCCATTCTCCCTGTCCAAAATATTCCATTTAATCTTTGAGCCATGAGTGGTCTTGTCTCATTTATAAAGTATAAGCTTATGAATCTTGTGAAAAATTGTCCATATGTATATAAGTGAAGAGGTGATAAGGACATTGTCTTATCACTAATTTTGATAAGTTATCATTGATACATGATCCAACTCTCAATAGATAAGTTATCTAAGGTGATCGGGGGGGGGTAATCTACCTTATTTTATGTGTACAGCTTATACATGAAGATAGGGCCATGGACTTATAGGAAAATTGTTTTTAGGTTTTCATTTTGCGCATTTGATCCATAATTAAAGGAATTCGATCCTATCAAATTGTGAAATTTTCTAAAGTTGAATGAAATTATTCCGAATTAAATTATTGATTAATTACTTAGGGTTAAAATTAGTTAATTATTTCTGGGTTAGGGTTTTAAGTGACTTTAGAGCTCGTCACTCTTCAAGCTCAGGTTTTTTAATCGAATAATTAGTCTTCTGAAATTTGGAAAATTTTGATTTGTTTTCTAAATATAACTTAAAATTCTTAGTTTTGTTTTGATTCTTAGGAATGTTCGAACGGTACTTTTAATTTAATCATTAGCCCACTAAAAGTAGGGTTTATATTTATCAAATTGATAAGTTATTTAGGATGATTGTTTGGTTTACTTATTCATGTACACAAATCTTATGCATGAAGATAAGGAGATTGTTCTTTATATGAAAGTATTTTGGAGTTTGTCTCTTAAATTGATTTTAAGTTATGGTTTAATTCTTATAAAAATTATAAAATTTCTAAGTTGAATAAAATTGTTTCAAATTAAATTCTTAATTAGCATCTTAGGTTACAAGTCCATAATATTTTTTAGTTTTTCCACCACTTCGGGAATAATTTACTTATACTTAGAGCTTAAGGTTTCAATTAGCTGAATTAATTTAGGAATATCGCTTTGTTATGCAACACACATACACACACACACACATATATATATATCATATATATATATATATATATCATACGATAGATTAGGAAAAGAAAGGAAAATTGCTTATTAATATATTTATAATTATAAAACATATAAGGGGCTACTTATGTAAACAAGTAAAATAATTTTTTGTAAATTATAATTTATTCCTTAAAACAATCTAGTTTTTGCTGTTTATATATCGGTGAAATAATCCCTGATTTGTTCATTAATGGTTTTTAATATGATTTCACAAAACTATTGATAATTTATTGATTTATGGGCTTATTCAAGCATTAAGATAAATTATTGATTTAAATTTTTTTTTTTTATTTTTTTATTTTTTTGATTTAGTATTTACAATTCCTGTTAATTTAGGTGTATATATATTATATATATATATATTTGGGGTTTTATACACATAGTACGGATTGGGGTTTTCCATGCTTGATTAGGGTTATCCAAATCGTATAATAGTATGTTTCAAGCTTTCGTTTTAAATTCCGAGTTTAAAATTTTAGTTGGTTTTCATTTTATGTGGTCTTATGACTTAGGAATATTTAAAATACTCGAGTCCGATACTATATAGAAGGTTAAATTTACAGAGTTTACACTCACTAAGCGTAAGCTTACAACACCCAATAGTCTTTTCTTGCAAGTTGATTAAAAAAAAAAAAGAAAAAAAGAAAAAAATAAAATTGATAGTTGGGAATGGGATAAGAATCGAGTGCAGAGTGCTACCATTGAATTAATGTGATGAAAAGACTTGTGTAGTTTAATTCCAAATGTTTCCGAAAACAACTAATTGTCTCAATTAAGTCAAGTATTTTTAGTAAGTTTAGAAGGTTTCTAGAATTGTCTATCTTATTTTCACTGTTTTTGATAGATACCAATTTCTCATGCGGTTCTGAGGAATTGTAAGAAAAATGATAATCCATATTAATTTATATTAATAATGAGCCAATGAACTAAAATTGAAGACTCTAGCAAATAACTATTGAGTCTGCCATCTCTAACTTACAAGGCGATTTTCTTATCATGGGTGCACACATATATAGAAATTTTAGTAATACTACTAGGCCCCTCCTAGGGTCTCTATAACCTCAGCATCTGAGACTTGGGCTTACTCATAACCCTTAACTAGCAATAAAATATAAGATACTACATTAAGTAGTAGTGTTGATACTTCCTTAACACTTGAGTGCCAAAAATCAATTTAGATTCTACTTGGGTCACTTAGTACAAGACTCTATAAGACCAAAGCGTTACGTAAAGATCACTAAGTACCCATCACTAACACCACTGACCTGACCCGTAGGGGGTTAGTTGAGCAACACAATCAGCCATACTGGTTAAGTCTAAATATCATATAGTTTGGTATAAATTCGCTAACCTAACACACACGTTCAACAAACACTATCTTATCCTAAAGTTTCCTAACTCAAATTTATCCTAACACCACGTATCCTTTAGTATTTGTTTAAGATAAAATACTAGTTTTAGAATTTAATAATTTCATAACTCGAATACTTCCCTTTCTCCTTAACTTCTATCCTCAACTTCATACCTAAGCTTCAAACCGTATTCCATATATTTGTTTCCAAATGTTACCTCTCCCAAATATATATACACACAACACCAACACTCACACAACTCCCAACATGTTGTCTTACACACATACATACTGTTCACATTACCACTTCGTTTCCCATGCAGAACACATACTGCACCGCCCTTTTTGGAACACAACTATTACCCAACCAATCACGCATTTAATGAATGCCTCATACTACACACAATGCACACATACCTAACACACTCATAAGCAAGAATACAATAGATGCATACTACATATCCCAACAACACTCGCGACTCCAACTGGATATAACTTTCCATCACAACCGCGATCACCACCACCACCAATACTAACAATATCAACACCTCCATTCCTAAACTTAAAGGAAACCTAAAAGCATAAATTGGAAAAATGTAAATAAAGATAAAAGGATAACTTACTGATAAGGAGAAAGATTTAATTTCATGACAAATTTCCTCTTTCATTACACGAATCCTGATTCGAGAATTTGGAGGTTAAGAAGCTACTGTAGGTTTCCTAGAGAGTATCAAAACTTTTTTGTGGAGAGGAGGTATGAATAACTATAATATACATTTAAATGATTTAGTGGAAGTATTAACTTTTTTCTAACTAAAAGGCCCTTGGCATTAATGTATAATCACAAGCAACTGATGTCTAAATATTTTTCCATGACAGTTTGTGCCCCCATCACTTGAATACTTAATACAATGCTATTCTAATGTCTAAATCTTTTCTATAAACATTTTGCTCTAGTACTTTAATATCAATTTACATAACCATACCAATGCTTAGATATAAAAAATATTATTTCTTTAATTTCCCTTAAATTAAATTATTTATTCTTTTTATATTTTTCAACTTAGGTTTTACAGTACATCACTGTTATGAGCTCGGTTCCATATGTTTATGAGAATTCAAGTCGGTATATAGCTTGAAGAATCTCGAGGCTCGGTCCCATGACTTAGCACGGCTATAAGTAGCTAAGCCTCATGCTTAGCTTAGATTAACGATTAGGAGCTTATGACTCAGATGCCCTCAAAGTTTAGTCAGAACTTGAATAAGACTCGAAATAGGTCTTAACTTGTCTATTAGCTGCTCTGCTAGCATTCAACTCTACAATGAGCGCTTGGATGGAGGCTTAAAGGATGTATGTTAGTAAATCACTAAAATGTGAGTGTGAATCAACAACGAAAATTGGATTGTATAAGTAGTAATTAAAACGTGAGCAATGGTCCGTATTCCACAGGGAGGTAGGTGCAAAGTATTAAACATTCAAGTTTTTCCCTATGCTCAAGCTATTGATAATTAAACTAAAAAAAGGTAAAAACTAATTAAAAAAGTGACTACTAAACGAATGTCCCCTAGATATACTATAAAGTCTCGATCTCGGAGATAAAAATGAAATCAAATTGTGATTTACAATCTATTCTTCATTTGAATCGATATTCAGAAATTGACTAAACGTAATTTAACTAAACTCACCAGTAACTCGCTTTAACTTTCTAAATAGTGAAATTCTAATTATTAACATAAAATCTATCCATCAAAACAATATTATCTATAATTACGAGTTCATAATAATCACTTATATTAGAGTTATTATTCTAATTAGAAAATATGGTTTGAGTATATCCCATAACCTAAACCATAATTTCAACTGCATTGAGTACTAAGTTCATGAATTTAATTAAAACTCTCATATCTCTATGAAGAGCTTTTTCAAATATTTAGATTCATGTTCATCAACGAGTTAAAACAAATCCTCTCGAAAATATATAATTTTTATTTAACTAAAAAGTGATGGCCAAACAATAATAACTAAACATGAACATAATAACAAATAACTCAATTACTCAACAATGAAATTGAAACAAATCATAAAACACATTAATCAATTAAATCCATCAAACGACAAATATATAACTCAATCACATTCATAACAAGAACAAATCAAGATACAAATAAAAAAATCACAAAAAAATAGAAAATACCTATAATCAACTTAACAGGTATTTTCGATTCCATTTTCCCGATGTTAAATTGGGTGGGGTTTTTATCTTGAAATAACTCAAAATTTAAAGAGGATCTCTAATATTCTAAAATAAAAAAGATTTAGTAACTAAAATTAAAGATAACATCATAAAATTAATAAGGAAATAAATCTCTGTCAATGCTATTTCAAAAAGAAATTGGAAAACTAAAGCTACTGTCTTCTCTAGAATTTCGTAAGCTCTCCTCGAGCTCTGCTACTGTTTTATGTCTCTTTTTTTCGGCTGCTGTCCTATAATTCTTTTTGCTCGTCCTCCTTTCCGAATAAGGCTTCTCATGTGCAAACAAATGGCCCACGTCATTTTGTTCTTTGGTGAAAAGAGCCTCAATTTTAATTCAAATGGGCCCCTTAGACTTAGAGTGTTTCTCAGCCCTTTCCTAAACTATAACACAGCTGCTATCTTCATACAAAAACCAAAGAGGCCCTCACGGTGTTCTCCAAATAGAATGTAAGGCTCATTGTCAACTTCTTATAGCAATAGACAGAATATGGGAGCTCGTGTCTAACTCGAGAGAGCAAATCGGCTGGTGCTTAATTTCTCCAAACTCATGGTATTTTTGTGCAGGTGGTCCTTAATGGAAAGAAATGTTCCAACAATGACAGATTGCATGCTCGCTGCTACAGTTCGGAGAGTTGCATCTTGTCTGTTGATCGGCGCTGAACGGTTAGTGCCTGTTACGAGCTAGTGATCGTGGTTTTGTTGCATTGCTACACGGACAGCCACTTGTCACTCGTGTCAACTCGAGAGACAAATCGCTTGGTGCTTAATTTCTCACTCTGGTATTTTGTGCAGTGGTCTTAATGGAAAGAAATGTTTCGACAATTGACAGATTGCATTGCTCGCTGCTACTGTTCGAGAGTTGCATCTTTGTCTTGTTGATCGGCTGCGGAATCGTTAGGCCTGTTACGAGCTAGTGCGTGGTTGTTGCAATTGCTACAACGACAGCCAATCACTGTCATGTGATGCTAGATATAAGCCAGTTGCCTGCTGTCACTTGGAGTGTGCGCCTAAGCTTGGAACCGATATTGGAAAAGATAGCCGTTGCCTTGTTGGGGATTTGATCTGCTGCAGCTAACGGTTTGAACTACAGATGTTCGCAATTGGGAGCTTCTAGGCTGGCTGCTGTTTTGAAGGGAAAGCTGCTGCGTGGTCTTGTCTCGCATTGGAGTTGTTGCAGTTATTGTTCACGGGTTAGGGGCCTGTTTGCAATTGAAGTCCTCCACTCTGTTCACGGGAGAGCTGCTCGTTGGTTTGGCGCGCGTGCGCTACAAATTGAGACTCGACTTGAAAGTTGTTGTCTGCTGCAGCTGCGTCCACGCAAATTGGAGCTGCTAATGTGAGGAGCTCGCAACTGAAGATGAAGTAGCTGCTGCATCCGTGATCCATGCTGCTGTGGAGCTTAATTCTGCTGTTGCTGATAGTGGAGTTTCCTGCAGCTGTTTGTTGGTGTCGGCTGGAAGTTGCTTGCCCATCGTTGCCGTTCGAAATGAAGTCACACTTGCTGGTGGAGTGTTGCTGTCCAGCACAATGGATTTGCTCTGCTGTACTTGTGCTTACTATTCGGCTGTTCATGTTGCAGCAGCTGACACAGGTCGATTTGGAGTGCTACTGCCATCAGAGTGCTCTGTTTCAGCTGTCAAAAATTGAAGTCCAAAATCATCTCGGCTGTTTGTCCAAATCGAGTGCTGTAGATATAAAGTGAGCTACTCTTCTCGGCCTTGTTTGATTGGTTGCTCCATATATCACCTGTTAAACAAAACAAAAGAAAAATAAAGCAGATGTGAAATTTGAAATAAGAACCACTTGCTTTCCTTAAGAATAAGATAAAACCAAACAAAATTTAATAAATAAACTGCTGCTCATGAATGAATATTTGTTGGCCATTGCATCTTGGATGGATTGGATTGCTGATCCTGTTGAAGCTCTATGAGTGACTTTGGTTTGCTTGAGCACTAGGTTCTTGTCTTGAGAAGGAAGCTCAGCTTGATCGAAGTATAGAACTTCCAAACTAACAGCTGCGCGACGGTTTTTGATTTTGGTTTCAGCTGATCAAGTCCATACATTTTGCTATCCGGTTGAGGTATATGTGCTTTGCAAACACAGTAATTTCGCCTGCTCTGCTATGTAACAGGTTCAGCTGCTGAAGAATCAAGTAACCGTATTTGCCGGTCTGTTTCAGCTAGAATGTAATTCATCAAATGAGTTGCTGCTGTCTCGCCTGCAAAAAAATTGAGGATTATAAGAATTACACCAGTTAGCACAAAATAAAACACAAAGCTGTTTGTAATTTTGGCCTGATTTTGAAGTGTTTGATGGTAGCTGTTCTTGGTTCCTTGGTACAGTTTGGAGAACCCCAAGTTCAAGTATTCACAGCTGCTCTAGTTGAATGAAACTTTGTTTGGGTTAATGCACAGCTGATGCAAGTTGTGTTGCATGTATCCAAGGAGCTGCTGTGTGTTCGAAGAACTTTATTGTTAATGCACTCCTGGATGAATTAGTTTGCTGCCCAAAGTGGTACAGGTTTGCAGTTGCTTTATCATTTGAGGTACGGGCTGTTTGACATGACTTTTCATCTAATAGTAATCAGTGTGAATGTGTATGGTCTTCAAGTCAGATGAAGTACTAGAGCTCGCACAAGTGGGCTAGCAAGAACAAAGGAACTAACCAACAACTGAACTCAACATCTTCCTTTCTATATCATCAGCTAATGCCTCTTAATTTCCAAACAAGTAATGGCCTTCTAAGAAACCAGTCAGATTGCTACCCTTGGACAAGAAAGAATAGTCTGGACTGTTATCTTTGCATCCAAATCAGCAATTGGTTCTTGTCCCTTGCGTTGGAATGCCAATTGCTTCTTGCGTCTATCATTAACCAATTAAAGCTTAAATCATTGATCCTTTTCTCATAATGGTATACAATGATCTAAAACCTGTATTTATCCAATTTTTAACAAAATTTACCATAGAAAGATACAATTTACATGTAAATTGTGTGTTTTAAGAGATAAACATTTACAGCTAGCGATTGAGATGGAAATCCTAGAAAAAGAAAGCCGCTCAGCATGTGTTTTATTGTGGGGTCGACTCATTTTCGACCTATCTTCCTTAGACCCGCCAGAAGTTGGAGATTAGAAAAGTTGGGTAGAACTCAGCAAGGCTCTGCAGTTGCTGCAAACTCGTTGATGCGAGCTCGATGAGTGTGCTACCATAAGCCAGTGAGAGCGCAAATTGAGGAGCCTAGTCACGCTACTATTATTTCCCAGCTACTTGGAGCTTAAGCTACTAGTTGTGTTCGGCTGTCTTGCTGCTGTATATCTCAACCAGTGCTGCTGTTGTTGGATAAACTAAGGCCTGCTCGGGTCTTCCCATGATCATGCATTTAGGGCTGTTCTGTTGTGGGAGTTTCGATAGGCTTAGTTTGCGATCGTCGTGGCCTTTAAATTAGGTCAGTGTTCAGGTCTGTTGTTCGACCACGACGTGCATTTAAGATATAAAAGGGAGCACTCGGTGTCTTGTTGGGTGAATTGGGCGCTCTATATTGTAGAGCTTAGTAGGGAGAGCTCGGTCTGTCATGTGAACAGCCGGCTAATGACGTCCTCTGCCGTGCATGAGTCTCGATCTACATCCATGTAGGTTGGAAAGTGGGACTTAGCTTGTCCACTGATTGTCTCATGTTGGTTCCATTACTCACATCTCGCTCAGACAAGAAAGATAAAATAACTGCTCGTGTGATTTGGCAGTCAGTATTAAGCATGATTGGGCATTCACAGCTTGCATTCATAAATTGTTGTTTATCGCCCACCTTCCTTCGCTCTGGTCAGATCTATTCGAGTTAGCTTTTTACCTTGCAGTGCATATGAAAGTGCAGCTGTGAATGGAGGACTTCGGCTCTATAAAAACAAATCCATTAAAGGACTTAGAGTTCAGCATATTAGCCGATATGCAAGCTCGGTTATCTTCTGAAGAAAAAGCTTGGCAATAATATGCTTTGACTCTTTGTCTCATCTCGACAAGAAGCTCATAGTCTGCTTGAAGCTGTCATTATGAGGATCGATCCGATATGAACATAAGTGGGGGCGCTGTGTCTTGCTCAAGATTTAGTATAAAAAATCGGATTGGCTCGCTGCAAATTCTCCAGGTGCTCAGTTTGATTATATTTTATAGAGTCGCTATTATCCTTCACGTGCTTGTCTACAAAAGTTCGGTCATGGACAGCTCGGGCCCAACTAGACACAACTCGTTATGGCTAATTGAAGCTCGGCAAAGACATAAGGCTCGGTTTCTGGGAAGTCGACCAGCCTGTTGTCCACAGCTTTACCCCATAGCTCGCGGCAACTATTCGCGACAGCTCGGCAGATATAACTTGGAGAAATGCTCAACCAAGTTACAACGTCCTATCATTATATGGACTCAGATCTCATCCTTATGTATGACAGCTGTCGGCTCCGGTAATGGACAGCTCGACTGCGTGAAGATTTACTCGGACATCACTGTATTTTACTCATATACCTCGCATTATTGAACCTAGAGCAAGCTTCGGATTGTGGAGAGACAGCTCGTCTCAAGTGTAAATAGGCTCGACAACTTTCGGTTCAGCACAAACACTATAGCTCGGAGCAGCACCAATAAAAAAAATCAAGACTAACAAGCAATAGTACGGCATCAAGCACTATTCAGCAATCCAATTACATAGATCCAACAAAACCACGGCTCAATTCTGCAATTCGATCACGGCAGCTCGATACTTTAGAATTGCAATGTACAACAAAATCATAACAAAATTCGATACTGCATAATAAGCTCGGCGATGTGGCCTAGGACCGTCGATGTCTAGGAATAATTTGGCGAGTCCCGCTTGGATTATCTCTCAAAAAAAAAAAAATAAATCCATAAGGAGCTCCGACTTTAGTATCATAGTATTCTTCACGCTGATAACTTGATCGAATAGAAGATGTTAAGTTTCCTCCAACGTCAACTGAATTATTGCTGCTGATCATCCCAGACTTACAGAAAGTGCAGAACTTAGAGATTAAGTTGGTAGTTGTTGCCCGTGCTACCACAGAATAAAAGATATTATAATTTTTACTACATTAACCTCGGTTAATGAAGGTTTTTGCACGGAGTAGCTTAAAGGTGAAGAATTCAGGATGCTTCATTGTACAACTAATCGTTTGTGGGTCACCACAAATTCGTTAAAAGGGTCTGATGTGCCGACGGACATAAAACCAAATTTATGCCTGTATCAGGTTTGTAATTTGGGACGTAGAGTCCAAGAATCTGAGAGCGAGGGTGCGATACTAATGACGGTTTTTAGTTCTTCTTAATGTACACCGAGTCCCAAAAATTGTGAAACCGCCACTCCAAAAACCTAGATATTAACAACCGTATAGATATAGTTCAAAAGCACCAATGCCCCAAATTTGCAACCAAAAGGAAAAGAAAAGTCCTAGGAAATCGAGATAAATTTACAGACATGAGCGGGCCTTTTCAATCTTGGGACAAAATCAGAGAAAATAGATACATGAATCAATACTCGAAGAAATACATAAAAGGAAGGACATTTCAACCGTATAATTTTGAAAAATCGTTCTAGATTATCGACATTATTGCATTGTTTTTCCTTTTTGTTCAACAGACGTCGCCAATTTGTTAATGGTAACTCTTCGCTCTAATACATTGATGCTTGAAAACAAAAAAGAAAAAAATAGATGGGGAAGCAACCGTCAAAGGGTACTTTTGGTGTGAACCACTTTAATATCTAAATATGCTCTCTTATGATAAAAAGTAAAAATTATAAATTAATACAAGAGATAAGAATGGAAAGGGATCCTTATTACCTGGAGTCTTATTCCATATTGATAATGGTGATAAGAATTATATCTAAATTAGACCTATCTTGTTGGGTTAATCATGACCTGTAAAAAGAACCTATAAGCTTGTTCATTAAAAGGCACTAATCAATAACCACATTATAACTTAAATGATTTTATAGTAGTTGATATTTACAACACTATTCAAATAAAAATATCATGACTATTAAAACATATCTTTTCTTAGAAAAAGATATATTATGCATTCAAATTGTAAAACAAAAATTGGGACCTAGATAAAAGATAAGAACTAAACTATTCGAAGAAGTCTTCTATTAATAAGTTACTTGTAACTAGAAGAAAGCCACACTAAATCCTCCCAACCCTTGAACCATCATATACACCCCAGAACATAGAAATTACGGCCTACCAAATGTCTTTACAATCTACTGAGACGCCAGGCATCTAGCTTAACTGCTAACCTCTCCTCAATAAATATCAATCACCAAACTTATAGCGTCATCACAAAATAACGTTAATGTTTAAAACATCCTTAACCCAACAAACAATTAGAAGATAACTTCTTCACATAATTTTATTAGGAAAAATAAAGTTCAACATAATGCTCTAACAATTCTCTTAATAAACAAGTTTAATAGAACTCAATGTCTTAAAATCATCCAAATTCTTAATAAATAACTTACTGCCAATGACACAAACTAAGAGAAGTCTCAAATGACTTCTCGTGACCGCAATAACAACAAGAAAATAAAAACAAATTTAAAACTTTTTCCAAAAATTTTCATAACCCTACTCAAACTATACAAATCCATTTCCATCATCAAAATAGTAATCATAGTAAGTATGCAACATGCCATAATAATCAAACTCACTATATTAATTCCTCGTAGATCCTCATAACCTATCCTTGTACCTAAAAATTAAAGATCTCCAGGGGTAAGCAAAAGCCATACAAATTAAGAAAGCACGTGCGCATGTAACATATAATATTATATGATCAAACACATTAATCTAACTCACATAACTATATGTAACAACTCCGAGAATTATTATCATTTATTAGGTCCATAAGCGAACACAGTTTGTCGGTGTCTCAAAACTTGAAGAACTCGGACTCAGATATATGCAATGATATATATAAATAAACACACACAACACACAAGTACATACATAAATATTGAATTGAAGGTCCTCCCTAATACCCTAGAAATCAAAGGATCACATTAATTACCTAGACATTTCAAAGTGAGACTTCAGTTAAGACAACGTAACATAAGATCATTGAGGTGTTACCCTTAGTCTGGTCGCTTCCAGTCCCCTGAACCTAGCCAAGCATATGCCGCATGCTTATCTAGGCAGTAATGATTAAGTTCACTAACAGTTTTACTAATCTCTATAATACACATAAGTATCATCAAAAACCCTATACCCCGATTGAAGAGTTTGGTTCAGAATCGAAATACCACTTTCACAACCTGAGTTCACAAGATAAAAATACAGTACATTGCTCTAAACTCATTCTAATTCCCACTCTCTAACATATAAATCAACCCATCACATACTTAATTTTTTAATCACTTAAGGAACATTACCTAGGATAGCTAAGAAGGATAGAATGATTTCGATATAATTAGGATGTCAATTCACGTTTAAACAAGCTATAGAAAAGATGTAAGATAGAAAATATGCTCGGAAAACTTAGAAAAACCAAGAGAAACATTGTGAAAAGTAATAAGGGTCATGCGCCGGAAGCTAACAACTGCCCTTGCATTCGAACATTAAGGGAACCATATCTAAGACACTGGATTTTGTAGTTTGTACATTTTGCAAGATGCAAACGATGTTTCGTCCCTGCAACTTCACCACTTCACATCGTTTTCGCAAACTTCTATCCTGATATAGAAACCCATCAACGACACTACAACCACTTCAAGGCAATACTTTAAACACAATATCTACTTCTAATACTCAAATCAACCTTCTCAAAACACATCAACATTTCTCAAAAACAAAAGCACATAATCTAACAACAAATCTTAACCCTTAGAATATCCATAGGCCTCTTTCCACCACTTCTATGATCATATAAATGACTCCTTAAAAAAACACCCTAATTTGATTTTTTTTTTTTTTTTGGGGGGGGGGGGGGGGGGGGGTTTTTTTTTTTTTTTGTTTTTTTTTTTGTTTTTTTTTTTTATTTTTTTTCATGGTAACCCTATGAGTAAAACGACATCTTATTGGAATTCACACAATAATCTTCCCTGAATCATCTTATGCTTAATTTCAAATGCACTACTAAGATTTGCTGTAGAATTCTTGTTAAAACCATCGCAAATTCGTTTTTGTTTGCTTCCCTAGCTAGAAAAACAATATTTTAATTACTTTGGATCAAAAACCAATAAAAGAAGTATCCTAACGACTTACTTCAACTGTTTCTATACAAATCGTTGTTGAAACATGCTAATCTCGCTCTTTTAGTTTAGAATAGCGCACAAAACCCCTAACACATAACAGTGCATGAAAAGCGTTTTGCAAAAAAATGGGTTTTCTAGAAACCCTACATGTGGCTTTTGTACCAAGGTTCATAGAACTTTTTCCATACTTAAATGACCCCCTATGGTCGAAAGAAATTTTGGGGTTAGAGTTTGTTCCAGCAATGATAAAAGAATTAAGTGTAACGAGCTAGTCCAATGTAGCCACTCTTATACTTCAGTCAGAAGTTGTTTAGATAAAAGTAAGTGAATATGCATTGAGTTAAGGGTGTCAAGAAGAGTTTTTACAATGCTTATCTTTATATTTGTTAGAAAATGTTGGGTGTTTGTGAACTAGTATTTGATTCCTTGGTAAATGGGACACTTGGAGATCTTGTAATCAAAAACATCGTGAAATAAAGGAATAGTGAGTAGTTATTAATTGAGATTCATACCGGAAGGATCTCATAACTATTCACTCCACCTTTCCTAGATTCAAACTGGCATATTGTAAACCCCTAAAACTTCGATCTAGTTTTTTGAAATAGAACTCAACTATATTAACCAATTTAGGAGTCGACAAGGCTACATTAAAGTGAAAATCCTAAAAGAATTAATCACTCAGCGTAAAACTTTTTCTACCCTAAATGTTCTAAAAGCTAAAGATTTCATTCTAAAGTGATGAAAACCATAAAAATGAATACATTAAGACATATGTGCATTAATCCAACATGATATAACCCTAAACCCTAATTGATAATATAATGCATATATTTTAGTTAAATCGTTTGTAAAAGGTTAGAGAATAACCTTCATTCCTTGGCTTATATGATTTGAATTCTTAAGTAATCCATTAGGAACTAAGATAATCGATCAAGATAATCTTTATGTCTTAAATATATGATTAAGATAGTCTTACTTAGGGTTAGGGTTATATGTTGAAGATTAGGTTACATAAGTGAACTCTAAACTCAAATTAGTACTTTTTGCGCTTATTATTCAAAGTAGTATTATCAAATGAGAATTATGGGACTCTAAAGCCTAAAGTAAGATCTCATCAACCAATTAACACATCAATGCATCATATACCTCATTTCTTCTCATTTCCTTTCATTCTCCCCTAATTTCCCTTAATTACTAACATTTTATTGCACAAAATTGTCACATACTTAAGGAATGTTGACTAAGTTTAATACATGTTGACCAAAGTTCTAAAGTTGACTAAAGTCAACATTTGAAAAAGTCAACAAAAGCTAAGAGATAGGAAAATATCTCTTCCTTAAGATTTCTTTTTCTTTTTCTTTTCCTTTTGATTTTTTCTTTCCTCTCATTCTTTACAATTGTTTCCGCCACATTTTTCCTTTAAAACCCAGCCACATGTTGTCTCCATTAAGAGAAACAACCAAAAGAAACAAACCAAAAGAAGCCCCTTTTTCATGTCGTGACCTCCTTTTTCTTCTTTCCCTTTTCATACTTCACTTTTGTCTCTATAACTTCAACACCATTAAAGGTATGTCTTTAATTTGCTTTATGTAAAACTTCTAATATTCATATTAGTTAATTAGGTAGATTAGATAGTAGTTATTGGTTAGTATTGTCCCTTGAAGAAGAGGAAACAAAGTTTCCATCCTTTTAAGTATAGAAGCATGAACTTTTGAAAAAAAGAAAGGAAACATGAGGATATACTTCTATATATGTATACATAAAAGGAAATAACCAAAAGAGTATAAGTATATAACCTTTGTACATGAGTATTATCATGTGCATGTCCCAGACCCTAAAGGTGGCCTAGTAGGAATTACCTAAAATTTCCACAACACAGTTCACCCATGCTATGAAAACCGCCTTGCAAGTCAAGATTGCAAGACCTCTAAATGATTAATTACTAAGTTACAGATTTTTTGAGTAATCAATTTACTTAAAACAAAAATAAATAACTATGGGTACCGATATCCCACAGTTCGTCAGAACCGCAGAGAATCGATCCCTACCAAATAATAAGACAAGATATACTAACATTATAGTAAAGGTTTAGTAAATAAATATTTTCTACAAAAGGATGTCAATGTATCATCAAAAAAGTACTCAACTACTCCCTAATACAAGAACATATCTTCACTCGTACACAACACAGTCGAGACATATCCCCAATCCATCATATGTAAACCTGCAAAGGAAACTAGGGGAATGAGTATAAAACAGCTCATGAGTCATTCCTCACCACTAACCGGTCAACAAGTTTTTCACTGGACATTATCATCACACATGCAAGCAAGCTATCCACATCCAAAAAGATGCAAGCATGTGAATGCAAATAATACATCCATAGGAGTCCGGAACTATGGAAGGTGTTAGAATTACATCGTCTACACTTCAATTATTCCCTGTAATTACCCGCACAGGACACCTCAACTTACCTGCTAAGGACTACTTAGGGGCACCACCCAACTAAGCAAAACTAGACTAATTACCCCTAGCCGAGAAAAGGAGTTCAATCTAAATAGGTGGTGAGTCCAGACTAGGACTATCCAACCTCCAGGGCCCCCTCGGCAACAAACATTCGGCCCTCTCACAAACCAAAATTTAACCAAGCCTTCAGGCCAATGAAGCAGTCCTCTCGCATCGAGTTGGAGAACCATCTTAGCTTGCGTTAACGTTTAAATACTCTTTATGGCTCCTCAAGCCCTTATAGCGATCATGTAAAATTTGTTCACGAATAGAAAACTTTTTTTTTCCAAAAAATACTTTTCTTAAGATTTTTACAAGGCTACACTCTCCATTCATACCTTTACCAAGTCATAGACTCGACAAGTAGAACCGTATTTAGGTAGATATTTATATATTAATCAATTTAAAAGGTGTCACACGGATGATAGCAATACAAGCAGAACAGTCATCTCAAACACACAAGAAATAGCAAACAGCAAAACATCATACAAGTAACACGCACAAGCAATATCAGCATCAGAACTCCCTCACCTGAATTATTGCTCATTCTCCAGTGCCTTTAGGGTTCCAGACCGATATCAACGCCTAAATCAAATGGTAAAACTTATAAGTGTTCGAGAAATCAGACTCCTTAATTTTAACTAAAAGACTATTGTAGTTTATCTAGTATCCTCTAATATAACTCGAGTTATGTGTATATAAGGATAACCCGAGTAAGTGTATATAGGGTTACCATACCCCTATGAATTAATAGTAACTATTTTCTTATAATAGTAAGGTATGAGTCTCCTTATGTATTTTGTAACTTTTTTTTTCTTCTGATTACCGATATTTGCAAACTTATATTCGTTGTTGCATCCCTTTTTGGACGTACGTTCATTCGGGATGATAGTCTGTTTGGACGTTAAGACTGTATTTTATGATATTGAAACTAAATTTATGAAATTTTAGCTTATTGAAGTTTAATAATTCTCATGCTTATGTTTATCCCTAGTTTATGGTTTAAAAATTGAATTAGCTAATTTGATTCATACACTTAGGAAATTTCACATTATTGCTACTAATCCACATACTACATTAAATTTTAATTCAATCTAGGAGTAGATTAGGGTTTAAGGATTTCAACATTCTAATACATAAAATACCTATGTTAATGCTTATGTAATCTTATTATTTCTTCTATTATAAACCTAACGCTTACATCATCACTTATGTAATCAATTGATGATTTTCATGGCTTATGTAATTTTAGATAATTCCATGGCTTATGTAATGTTAGATTATGTCATGGCTTATGTAATCCATTTATTGCATAAAATAGATATGTCAATAGTACTTATACATATACATATGTTAATCCTACCTACCTCATAATATACTAATATGTGTACTATTACTAATAAATATTACTAATTACATATACCCATATACGCTACGGTGACATACGTATTTTTTATACGTATATCGTATGCTTATATAGCCCCTTAAGAAACTTTCACACATTTCAATCTTTTTTGTAAATTTATGAGTATAATTGACATGATATATGTATTATAGTTAGTAAAATACCCTTAGTTTAGGTTATGTGCATATTGTATACTTATGTACAAAAGGTATTTTACTACTATTCCTTTAGCATACCTTTATACATATACTTCAGGACATATGCACATGCATATCCTTCTTCTTCTTCAATGATTCCTAGATTTCAACACTTAAAGAGGAGAACTTTTGTGCTCTTTCTTCAGGACAAGACTAAACCACATACTACTTTATCTAATATAACTTAATTACCTAACTATGAAGAAGATAAAACAAATAAAGTAACTTAGATACATACCTTCTTTGCATAGTTGAATTAAGGAGACAAAAGGAAGATGTGAAGTAAAATGGAGATAGAAGCTTACGCAATGTAGGAGGATTTTTGGTTTGTTTCTTTTTATTTGTTGTTCTGCTTATGGAAAAAGAAGGGTTGAGTCTAAAAAGGAGATAAGATGTGAACGGCAATTGAGAAGAAAAGGAAAGAAAAAAAATCAAAAAGAAAGAAAAGAAAGCCATCATTAAGGAAGAAAATATTTTCTTATCTCTTAGTCCTTTTGTTGACTTTTCAAAAATTTGACATTAGACAACATATGTTGACTGGTCAACCTTTGGACTTTTGTCAACATGCATTATCCTTAGTCCAACATTTCCTTAAGTATGTGAAATTTTGTGCACAAATGTAGTAATTAAGGAAATTAGGGAAAAATGAAGGAAAATGAGAGAAATGAGGTATCTGATGAATTGGATTAGCAAAATATATTTTATGAAGGTCTTACTTTATCTTTATAGGCTGAATATATCTCATTTGTAAACTACTTTTGGATAACAAATGCAAAAAGTACTAATTTGAGCATTAAAGATTCACTACCTGTACCTAATCTTCAACTATAACCCTAACTCTAAGTGAAAACCTAATCACATACTAAGGGATAAATATAATCAATGACTCTTTATCTAGTTCTAATGGATTCCTGAGATTCGAATCATATAAGCATGAATGAGGGTCATCTCCTAACCTATTTACTAATGATTTTGCTGTGTGCTAGTAAATAAGTCTAATGGCAATGGCATAAGTGAATAAGCTTCACGAATTTAAACAGGCCTATCCTAAATATTGCTTCCCCTTATTGAGAATGATCAAATGGTTGACTCAACAATCAAACATGCCTTATTATCCCTTATGGATGCATTTTCCAACTATAATCAAATCAAAATGGATGAGGAAGATGAAGTTCACACATCATTTGTCACAATTTAGGATATATTGTTATACGATGATGCCCTTTGAGCTAAAAAATGCCAATACGACCTAGCAACGACTTGTAAACCAAGATTTTCAAGCCTCAGATTCACTGTAACATTGAAGTATATGTCGATGATATGATAATGAAAAACATGATAGAAAGCCAGCATCTTGTGGATCTTGAGGAGACAGTCAACACTTAAGGAGATACAACATGAAGTTGAATTTGCAGAAATGAGGAAAGGCCTAACATACTAATAGCTTCGAAGTTTTTGGTGCTATTTTAGGAAAATTTTTAGGTTATATGGTCACTCAGTGTGGCATTGAAGTAAACCTAAGAAAGATTGATGCAATTTGGAACATGAAGTCTCCTTACATTATCAAGGAAGTTCAGGAGCTAATTGTGTAATAGCTACCCTAAACAAATTCGTGTCAAAAAGTATAGATAGATGTACTAAATTCTTTAAAATTTTTAAGAATTTAAAAGAGTTTGGGTGGACAGATGAATGTGAAAGAGCATTAAGTGAACTAAAGGAGTTTCTTGCGTCACCTTCAATACTCTCGATACCATATTTAGAAGAAAAATTATTTATATTTACATAGCGCCGAGTACTTTACTTTGTCTTGGTTCGTATTGAAGGGGAAAAGCATCGGTCGATGTATTATGTGAGCCATGTTCTGTAAGGTTTAGAAAACCATATACAAAAATTGAGAAATTTGTATTGGCAATGATTCTCTTGGGAAAAAAGTTAAAGCCAACTTCGAAGCACATCAGATTATTGTCCTTATCGATTAGCCTTTGCTATAAGCCTTACAACGATCAAACCCTCAAGGAGAATGATTTAAGTATGCTATAGAGTTATGCCTATGGTGTACAATTTAATCCCAGGATGACATTAAAGGCTCGGGGATTGGCAAATTTTGTGGCCAAGTTCACTGGTTGAAGAGGATCATGGAGGATGGGGAGAGAAACTGATATGGAATCTATATGTCGATGGCTCCTTTATAAAGAACGATGTAATACGGTCTCATATTGCAAGGGCCCCATAATGTGAAAGTTAACTAAGCTTTGAAATTTGGGTTTTCACCAGTAACAACAAAACTGTATAAAGCCTTAATTGCTAGACTTAAGTGGCCAAAGAAGTTGGTTTCGAAAAGTTGATGTATTTTTTTACTCACAACTCATAGTGAATCAAGTCAAAGGGGGTATGCATTAAAAGGAAAAGTAACAAGCAAGTACTTGTTGATAGTAACAAATGCTTATGGAAGATTTTCAATCCTTTTCAATTGAAAAAATATCGAGAAGCAGAAACATTACCGTTGACAAATTGTTCGAAGTTGGCCAGTATGGGACTCTCCAATTTAAGCACAAGCTCTTTATTAAATACTTCCTAATAAAAGCTTACAAACTATGGGCAGAGCTGGGAATTGGCTCCTTGCCCAAAGGAGAAGTCTCGGGTAGACCCAAAACATAGAGTATTTAAAGGATTGTTTTCCAATGTAAAAGGGGGCTCAAAGGTGATATATCTGCTGCAAAAATACATGTTGATTAAACATCGATTGTACAAGTACGGGATTTCTCAAACCCTTTTAAATTTTTGCCTTTCCCAAAATGCATAACGAATATTATTTGAAATTTCCAATGGTTTTGCAACAACCATGTGAAGGTAAACCTTAGTTTAAAATTTTTGTGACCAATTATTAGCCAACTATGAAAGAAATGCGGGGGTTTCTGTTGGCCAACAAAGGATGTTCTTTTCAAGAGCTTTTTATTTCTCGCACTCCATACTTGACATTTTGGTTAATGGGTTTTAAAAAAGTTTAGCTCATAGCAAATAAAATAATTTTTTAAAATTTATCCCATAATTAAAATTTATAATTATTGGGTTTTAACTCAAATTTTTATTAAAAAAAGGAGAAGCTAAAAAAAAGACTATTATTCTGATAATGGTAAATTTTATTGCTCAAAGAGATACACTAGTTATGTCAATTACCCAAAAAATAATTTTCTTTAAAAAAGATACCCACAATTTGCACTGAAATAAAACAGCCAAAAACAACAAATTTGCTATGAAATTAAACTGCTAAAGATTAGTTTATTATTTGAAATGAAACGTGCTGAAGACAGCAATGATACATAAAGAAACATACTAAAAGCAAAAAATTGAAGGCGAACATTTTATACAATAAATATTATTCTTGGCATATTTGGGTCCATAAAAAAATAAACGGGGTACAAATTAACAAAATTTCAAGGACGGGAAACTTCTTTTCTTGCTTGGCTGAAGTATTGTCTTGTTTAAAAGAAGATGGGCCCCTCTGGGAGTTTTTTTTTTTAAAGGGGGATTTTGGGATGGGGATGTTTTCTTGTAAACGTGGGGGGTCCCCTTTGGGATAATCTTTCTCTCCTGGGTAAGAGCTTCAACTCTGCTTCTCATTGTCAATTTTTGCCTGCCCCTTAGTTTTTCCCTCTTTGGATCTTGCACTTTTCTAACATCATGTCATCAATGCAAAAAATTAAACATAAAGGTCATTTTTAGGTGAAATTTCAAATTTCCTCTCTCCTGTGAACCCGTAAAAGCTTCTTTTTAACAATTTCTTGTATTGCCGATTGGTCACAATTTTTGTGCTTCATTGACGAGGGTCTCCCTTCGTTCCTCCCCCAATTTTGGAATAAAGACCGCATTTAAGCCACTTTTCTCCAAATCTTTATTTGCATCCCAGCCGTCCTCTTTTTCACTCATTAACTAATTAATGGGCCCATTCCCAGCATTCCTTTGTTTCTTACGAAACCCTCCTTCAACCTCGATCTTCTTTTACAAATCTTCCTTTTGGTTCAGGGCTAGACTTCATCGACCACCAGGAATGTGCCAACCCCTCCCGACAGCTCTTCTTATTTTTCTTTTTTGGGGCGGGGGAAAATGAAAGGCTTTGGGCTTGCACATCTATCGAACTTCAATTTTTTTGCCTTTGCTTAAACCCGTGCTTGGGAAGATTTAAAATCAAATTATACCCCCATCTGCAATAAAAGAAAAATTTAAAAAGGAAGAGAAGAAAATCAAAGACTTTCGATCGTACTGACGAAGCTTATAGGTGAATTTCTTCCTCCAAGTCATAAAATGACTTTTCCCCTGTAACTCTATGGCAACAACACTTTTGCCCCTACCTTTTTTCTCAGAAAAGTTGGTTCCTCACTTTTTTTATGCTATATTTCCCCCCCGCACCTAAAGTAATTTTTTTCCCTTTTTTTTAATTTTTAAGGGGCCAACACCCTTTGGGATTACTCAATCTTTTTTTGTGAATATTTTGCCTTGGGGCTAAAAAATAGCTCATTCGTACAAAAGAAACAAACTTGTCATGTACATTTTTGGACTCAGCCTATCCAAAATTTGCAACCATGCCAAAAATTACAAAATACCACCTCGGGTTGCCTTCTTACAAAAAAAAATACCCAAAAACGGGGGCATACCCCAACCTAACCTATTCATATTTTCTTAAATGTTAGAGAATCAATAATTTTTGGAAAAACGATTTGGGTGCAACGGGAATAATTAAAGAATTGTTTGAGAAACAAAAAAAGGGGGGCGTATCCAAAAAAAGGTATTTTGGGATAGTGAAACTTATCCCCTTTTGGGAAAAAACACCCTCTCTACTTCCTTGGCTTTCGCAAATTCCATGCCTTTGGAAAATCTTCAATATTTTTTATACTTTGAAAAATATTATTTTAATGGCAAACCCCTCGCCACTCTTTTCCCGAGAAACGGGGAACAAACTACGTTGTTATACAAGTACTTGGCAACAAAACCCCCTTTTTTCATATTTAAATTTTTACTAGAAGGTATTAATGCAGAAAAATTTTTCCTTCTCTTTTGGGGTTCTCCAGCACTTAAGAACACTTAAATCTTTTTTAGGGTAAGGGGGGAGAGCCTCGGTTTTGCCCAAAAAAAGAAAAAAAAAATTTTGGAACTTGATTGGTTTGACAAAAAACAATTTTTTAAAATTTAAGAAAAATGAATTAAAGAAAAAAATTAAAAAATTTTAAAGGGTGAATCTTTTTTGGGGAAAAATTTTATAAAAATTTCCCTTTTAACCTTTTTTAATGGGAAAAAAAAATTTAACAAAATGTTAATAGGAAAATTAAACCATTTTTATTAAAGTTTAAATGTATTGAAAAACAAACTATTTTTATAAAATTTTAAATATATCCCGGGGAAAAAAGAAAAATACAAAAATTAAAATTTACCTTTACTGGGATAGATTTTTTATTTCAAAATAAAATAAAATTTCCTAAACAGGAAAAAACTCATTCAACTTTAATCCCCCCCAAAAACAATGGTTTTACCCCCAGTTTTTACAAAGAGGGGGAAAAATTATTTTTTCCAAAAAAATTTTTAAACTTTTAGTTTTAAAAAAGTATTTTTTTTTAATCCTTAACTAACCTTTTAAGGATTAACCCCTTTAAATTTTGAAAAAGGGGGCCCATATAAAACCCCTTCTTTAAAAAAAATTGGACCCCCAATCAAAAATCCCCCCAATAAAAATCTTACCCACTATTTCCAAAGTCCCCGATTCCTAAATAAAAAAATTTTTAATAAAAAAAAAAAAAAATTTTAACATTTTAATATTCAATTAAAAATTAAAAAAATTTAAAGTAAGTAATAAAAAATTTAAAAATTTTTCCCTTAAAACCCCTTTCCCAACCCCGGAATTGCCCCCCCGGCCCAAGTTTTGAAAAAAGTCTGGGGTTACCAAAGTTATGAAAAAACCCCCCAAAAAACAATTTAAAAAATTTTTTTTTCCCGGGGAAATCAAACAACCAAAACTCCAATTTAATATTTCTTAACTAATATTTACCCTTTTAATATTATTACACCCCCAAACCACCCTTTTTTTAAATTTTTACTAGAAAAAGTTCCTTTTTTAAAAATTTTTTTTTTTAAAAAAAAAACCCCAAGTTAAAAAAATTTTTGGAGGGGGCCCCCACTCCCACCCCCAAAGGGGTTAGACTATTTACCGGGGGGTTTTCCAACCACCCCCGGGCCATAATTTTTTTTAAAACCTACAATTAAAAAAAATAATACAAAAATTTCCCCCCCTTTTAAAGGGGCCCAAATTATCCATTACATTTTAATCATATTTTCTTTTTAATCCCAAAAATTTAGAAAATAGGGGAAATAATAAAAATTTTTTTATTCAAGTAAAAAGCTTTAATTTAAAAAAAAATCCCAAAAAACTAAAAACCCAAAAAAATTTTTTCAAAAATTTTAAGCCCAACTACAATACTGCATGCCCCAAAGGAAAAATACCCCCCGGGGTTTTTTTAAAGAACTTTTGATAACAACCTAATAATTTTGAATTCTATTAATTAAAAATCAAACCTATTTTTTAAAATTTTAACAACTTTTACTAAAAATTTTTTCAACAAAAAATTTCTTTTTTTTTAATTTAAAATTTATAACTTCTTTTTTCCCCAAAACTTTTTTCACATTTAAAACTTTTTGGGAAATTTCCTTTAACAACTAAATTTTTTTTTTTATGAAAAAAAATTTTTTTTTAATTTTAACTTTTTTTCCTAATTCTTAAAAAAAAATTTATGCTTTTAATTTTTCTTTAAAATTGTAAACTTTTGAAATGTTTGGTTTTTAAAAAAACCAATTTTTAACTTTTCAAATTTCTTATTTTCTAACTTATCCTGTTTTTCCCCTTTTTAATTTTTATTCCCTTCTTTGTTTTTACAATTTCCAATATCCAAAACCCTTTCCCCATGCTTTTAACTAATGTTTTTCCCCTTTTTTTTTAACTTTTAAAATTCTTAAATTTCCCTTTTTTCCAAATTTGGTTATTTTTAAGTTAAAAATTTTTAACGGTTGTCCATTTTAAAAAATTGGGCCAATTTTCCTAAGAAAATTTAATTATTTTTTTGTTTTCATTTAATTTTGTATTATTGAAAGGGAATTTGATTAAATTATTATCAGTAAAAAATTTTATTTTAAAGAAAAAAAAAGTAAATGAGTAAATTTAAAAAAGAAAAAGGTTAAAAAAAAAATCCTCCAAAATAAATGGATAAAAAACCTAAAATAAATTTAAACCCCAACCCCATAAAAAAAACCTGAAACAAAAAATAAATCAAAAAATTTTTAAATTTGCTAAAAAAATTTTAAACCCTAAATTAAAAAATTAAAAAATTTCCCCCTAAATTAAAAACCAAAATATTAAAAAAAAGTCTAATTTCCATAATTTACCAAAAACCCTAATTGTTTTTTTAATCCCTTTTTTGAAACTTGAAAAAAGGGAACCTTCACTTTTTTATTTCCTAAGACCTTTAGAAACTAAGATAATATCATAGATTTTTCCTTAATATGGATTAGGAATCTACTTAGGTTGGGGAAATTAAGATTGTTACATATGAACTTTAATCCAAATTAGTACTTTTTGATTTTATCCCAAAGAGTTTACCAAATGAAATAAACATAAAACCTAAATTAACCATAAACTTTTCAATCAAACATAATACCCCTTTCTTTATTTTCTTTTTCCCCTAATTTCCCCTTTTTTCCATATGCACAAAATTTCCATACTTAAAAGTTGACTAAAATTTAAACATGTTGACCAAAATCCAAAGGGTTTACCTAAAATTTCAAACCATTTTGAAAGTCAAAAAAAGCTAAAAAGATAAAGAAATTTGCTTTCACCATGCTTGCTTTCATTATGTATTGATATTTTGCTTGCATGTTTTGAAAATTGTTTTAAAATTTGCTTGCCCCGGTAGTGTGGGGAAATGAACTCACGAGCTTTTTTTAATATTTTTTTCCCCCTTATTTCCTTTCCCGGTTTACAATGTTTGGGTTTGGGGATTTTCTCGATGTGGGGTACGAGATGAAATATGAACATTATTTATTAGGATATTTGATACTTTTTAGAAAACATACATCCTTTGTAGAAAATATTTTTTTCCCAAAACCTTACTATAATGTTATATACTTGTCTTATTTTTTTGGTGGGGGATCCGATTCCCCTGCTTCTGACGAACTGGGGATTCATACCCATAGTTATTTATTTGTTTTCTACATTTAAATTGATTACTCAAAAATCAAAACCCCTTAGAAAATTAATCATTTAGGTTTTTCAATCTCTGATTTCAAGGGGGGTTTTCATACAGGGGTGCACACTGTTGGGGAAAATTTTTTAAGGTAATCCTACTGGGCCCCCCCTTTAGGGTCCTGACAATGCACATGTTTAAATACCCCATGAAAAAAGGTTTCCATATATTTTATACTTTTTTGGGTTTTTCCCTTATGTAACTTTTAATAAAGTATTTTCCTCATTTTTCCCTTTTTCTTCTTTTTCAAAGTTCAAGCTTCTATATTTAAAAAGAGGGAAAATTTTTGTTTCCTCTTTTTCCCAAGACAATACAACCCAAAAAATTTACTTATCTAACTACCAATTTAAACAAACTAATGAATAAAGAAAGTAACAAAAAGCAATTTTAAAGACATCCCTTTAATGTGTTGAAGTTATAGAGACAAAATTTGAAGAAATAAAGGGGAAAGAAGAAAAAGGAGGTCACACATAAAAAAGGGTTTTTGGTTTTTTTTCCTTTTGTTTGTTTCTTTTAAGGGGAAGACAAGGGGTGGTGGGTTTAAAAGGGAAAAATTTTGGAGGGCAAAAATTTGAAAAAAAGGGGAAGAAAGAAAAATAAAAAGGAAAAAAAAGAAACCCAAAATAAGAAAGATTTTTTTCCTTTATCTCTTTGCTTTTGTTGACTTTCAAAATGTTGACCTTATCAACTTTTTTAACTTTGGGCAACAAGGGATTAAAATTAGTCCCATTTCCCTTTAAATATGTGCAATTTTTTGCACATAATGTAGTAATTAAGGGAAATTTTGGGGGGAAATGAAGGAAATAAAAGAAAAGAGGTATATGAACATTGATGTTAAATATGGGTTTATGAATTTACTTTAGGGCTTTATAGTCCATAATTTTTCATTTGATAAACTACTTTTAATAAAAACCAAAAAGTACTAATTTGATTATTAAAGTTCACTTTTATTTAACCTAATCTTTTAACTATAACCCTAACCCCAAAATAAGACCCATCTTAATCAATATTTAAGGGAAAAATAAACTATGACCATTATCTTTTTTTCCTAAAATTAAATTTAAAGAATTCAAATCATATAAATAAAATGAAGGTTTTTCCAACCTTTTAAAAATTTTTCAAAAAATAACATTATATTAAACCCAAATTGGGTTTTTTGGGTTATCTTTTTGGATTAAAGCACATATGTCCTTAATGTAACTTTTTAAGGGTTTTTCACCCATTTTATGAATGAACTTTAGCTTTTAAAACTTTTAGGGTAGAAAAATACTTTACCGTTTGGTTTAATTTCCCTTTTTGGGTTTTTTCATTTTAAATTTACCCCTTGTCGACTCCAAATTTTGTCTAATATAGTTGGGGCTTTTTCAAAAACTAGATCGAAACTTTTGGGGGTTTACAAATATGCCCATTTTGAACTGGGAAAGGGGAGGAATATTTTAATCCGGGAAATTATCTCTTTTACATAACAAACCACAATTCTTTTTTTTCCCACGCTTTAAATTTTATTACAAGTTTCCCAATGCCCCATTACCAAGGATAAAACTACTATTTCAAACCCCCAAATTTTTTTTTCCCTTACAAATATAAAGTAAAGCATTGTAAAAACCTCTTACCCCCTTTTAACTAAATGCCTAATCACTTATTTTTTATCAAACACTTCCCTGACTGAAGTATCGAGGGCTACTTTGGGACTACCTGGGTCCCAATTTAATTTCCCTTTTATCATTGGGGAACAAACTCAAACCCCCAAAATCTTTCGACAATGGGGGGATTTTAAAGTATGGAAAAAGGGTTTCTATAAACCCTTTTGGTACAAAAGCCCAGTGGGGGTTTAGAAAACCCATTTTTGAAAAACGTTTTCCCTCATGAAAAAAACTACTTTTTTGGTTGGGGTTTTTTGTGCCCTATTAAACAAAAAAGGGGAATTAGCATTTTCAACAAAAATTTTATAGAAAACAATTGAAGTAAGTCGAGGACCCTTTTTATTGATTTTTGATCCAAAGAAAATTAAAAAATTTTTTTTTCTAGCTGGGAACAAACAAAACAATTTTGCAAAGGGTTTAACAAAAATTTCTACAGCAAATCCTTAGTATTTGCATTTGAAATTAAGATAAGATGATTCAAGGAAGATTATTGGTTAATTCCAATAAGAAGCCCGTTTTTCTCCATGGGGTACCATAAAAACAAATTAGGGTGTTTTTTTAAAAGGATTCCATAAAAACCCAAAGGGGTGGAAACGAGGCCTAGGATTTCAAAGGGGTAAATTTGTTGTTAGTTAAATTTTCTTTTTTTTGAAATTTTTGATGGTTTTGAGGGGTTGATTTGAGTATTAAATAATAGGTGTTTAAGTATTGCTTAAGTGGTGTAGTGTCTTTGAGGGGTTTCCCTAATCAGGAATAGAATTTGCGAAATCGATTTTGGGTGAATTTTGCAGGGACGAAAAAATGTTCATTTTTGCAAAAATTTAAAAACTACAACCTAGTGTCTAGTAGGGTTCCCCTTTAATTTTCAAAATCCCCAAGGGGGCATTGTAGCTTCCGACGCCATGCCCCTTTATTATTTGCAACAATTTTCTCCCTTTGGGTTTTTTTAATTTTTTCCCAGCATATTTTTCTATCCCAAATTTTTTTCTAAAGCTTTTTTTTTAAAAGTGAAAATTTACATCCTAATTATATCTTAAAAACAATCTATCCCCCTAGCTATCCTAGGGTTTCCCAAGTTTATTAAAAAAGTAATATGTGATGGTTTATTTTTTTTTGTTTAAAAAGAGTGGGGTTAATATTTAAAGCTAAGTATTGTATTTTTCTCTTTTGAAATTTGGAAAGCTATTTAGATTCCGAACAAAACCCTTTAATCGGGGGAGGGTTTGGGTGCACTTATGGTTTTATAGGATTTGAAACCTTTAGGAACTTAAACAATACTTTGGGCCCAAATAAGCATGCTGCATATGCTTGGCTAGGGTTTAAGGGCTAGGGAAACCAACCTAAGGGGAACACCCCAATACTTAATGTAACGTTGTCCTTTTAAATGAAGTCCCCACTTTGAAAAGTCTATAAAATTTAAATGATCCCCTTTTTTCTAGGGTATTTGGAGCCAATATCAATATTTATGTATGTATGTGTGTGTGGTGTAAATATAAATAATAAAAGGGCATAAAATCTGATCACAGTTATTTCAATTTTTGAACCCGAAACTGGGGTTGCTTGATGGACCAAATAAAAATAAAAAATTTTCGGGTTTACATATTTTTATGTTGAGTTAGATAATGTGTTGATCAAATAATCTTTATATTTACAGGGCCCCAGGGGCTTTCTTTCACTTTGATGGCTTTTCCCTTTCCCCCCTTGGGGTTTTTGGGTAAAAGGGGAAGTTATGGGGAAATTACAAAATTTAAACTATAGTGGTTTGATTATTATGCAATGTTCATACACTATATTACTATTTTGATGATGGAAAGGGATTTGTATATTTTTAAAGTAGGGTTAAAAATTTGGGTTGGGAAAAAATTTTTAAATTTGTTTTTATTTTAAAGTTTTTATTTGGGGTCCAAAAATCTTTTGAACTTTCATTTAGGGGCATTGGCATAATTTTTTATTAATTTCTGATTTAAGACTTTTGATTTCTATTAAACTTGTTATTAAAGAATTGTTAAAAAATTATTTTGAACTTTTTTTCCCTTTAAATAAAATAAAGTGAGAAGTTAATTTTTTCCAAAAATTTTTTTGTTTAAAGGGATTTTTAAACTTTCCACGTTTTTTGTAAAACGCTATAATTTTGGGGTGATTGATTTTAAATGGGGAGATTTTACGGGTTTAAAACCCTAGTGCCGGGCGTCTCATTAATTAAAAAGACATATGAGGCCGTAATTTTCCAAAGTTCGGGGTGTTATATAGGTTAAGGTTGGGGGTTTAAGTTGCTTTTTTCTATTTACAATAACTTTTTAATAGAAAAACTCTTAAAAGTTTAGTCTTTTATCTTTTTAGCATGGGTCCTAAATTTTTTTTCAAAAATTTTTAATTTTTTAAAAATATTTTTTTTTCTAAGAAAATATTTTTTTAAAAGTCATTTTTAAATTTATTTAATAGGTTGTAAATATCAACTACTATAAAATCATTTAAGTTTTTAAATGGGGTTTTATTGAAGGGCCTTTCTAAAACAAGCTCTAGTTTTTTTTAAACTGTCCATGATTTAAAACCCCAACCCAAAAAGGGCAAATTTTAAAGATAAAATTTTCTCACCCATTATCAATATGGAATAAGACTCCGGGTAAAAGGACCCCCTTTCCATTCTTCTCCTCTTTTTTAAATTTTAAAATTTTTACTTTTATCATAAAAAGAGCAAATTTAGTTATAAAGGGCCACCCCAAAAATTTCCCTTTGACGGGCCCCCCTCCAAATTTTTTTTTTTTTGGGGCAACATCAAGTTTTTAGAAAAAAGATCTACCTTTAAAAAAGGGGGCACGCTGTTGAAAAAAAAAAAAAAAAACCCAAATTTTGGAAATTTTATATTGTCATAATAAAACCCAAATTTTTAAAATTATACGTAAAATTTGCCCCTTTCCCTTTTTTATTTTTCCCTTCCCGATATAAATTCATGAATCATTTTCTCTATTTTGTCCAAGTTTAAAAAAGCCCGCTCATTCGGGAAAATTTACCGATTTTTTTGGACTTTTTTTTTCCTTTTGGTTGCAAATTTGGGCTTTGGGCCCCTTTTTGCAACTATATCTTTACGGTTTTTAAATTTCCCTTTTTTTTGGAGTGGGGGGGCCACAATTTTGGGGACTCGTTACATTAAAAGAACTAAAACCGTCAAATCCGCCACGCCTCCGCTCTCAAATTTGGGACCTACGTTTCCCCTTTTTAACAAACCTGATACGGGAAAAAATTTGGGTTTTCTTTTCCCGTCCACATCAACCCTACACAATTTTTGGGCCCCAAAAACGATTAGTTTAAAAATTTGACACCCCTGAATTTCTTCTACCTAAAACCTACCCGTGCAAAAACCTTCATTAACCGGGTTAATGTAGAAAAAAATTAAAAAAATCTTTTATCTGGGGAAACAGGGCAACAACTACCAACTTAATCTCTAAGTTCTCCCATTTTCTTTTAATTCTGGGCTGAAAAGCAAACAATAATCAGTTTACGTTGGGAAAAAAACATCTTTTATTCGATCAAGTACCCACGAAGATACTCATATTTCTAAAGTCGAGCTCCTTTTGGGTATGTCGAGATACTCCAAGCGGGCTCGCCAAATTTTTCCCTAGACTTTAAAGGGCCCAGGCCCCTCGCCGACTTATTATCAAATATCGAATTTTTTTATTTATTTGTTGTAAATTTCCCAAATTCAAAGTATCGAGCTGCCGTTTATCGAATTGGGGAAATTTAGCCGTGGGGTTTTTATCGGGTCTACTGTAATGGAATTTTCTGAAAAAGTCTTGTTCCGTACTAAATTGCCCTGTTTTCCCTTTATTTTGGGGCTGCTCCCGAGCTATAGGGTTTTTTCTGAACCGAAAGTTTCACTATTTACACTTGAAGACCGAGCGTCCCAAATCCCCAATTTCCCAGCTCTGCTTTTAATTCAATAATCGATCATCTGATAAAAAAACAGGGGTCCCCAGCTAAATCTTCCCCGCTCGAGCTGTCCATTTTTCCCAAACCCACCCGCTGCATACATAAGTAGAATCTGAGCTCCATATAAAAATAGACGTTGTAAAAATGGGTTAGCTACTCCAAATATATTTTCCAGCCCGTTCCCCGAATAGTTGCCCCAGCTAATGGGGGAAAGCTGTACAACAGGCGGGCGACTTCCCAGAACCGACCATAAAGTCTTGCCGAGCTTTTAATTGAGCCCAAAAGATTTCTGAATTAGTTGGCCGACTGTCCATGACCGAAATACTTTAGACAACCTTGAAGGGTAATAGCGACCTCTATA